>CAPT01000092.1:0-30723 GCA_001039675.1 Nakaseomyces delphensis CBS 2170
GTTGGAACCTGCGTTAGAACCTGCGTTGGAACCTGCATTGGAACCTGCGTTGGAGCCTGTGTTGGAACCTGCGTTGGAACCTGCGTTGGAGCCTGTGTTGGAACCTGCGTTGGAGTCTGCGTTGGAACCAGCATTAGAACCTGAAGAACCTGCGTTGGAGCCTGCGTTGGAGCCTGCGTTAGAATCTGGTGAGCCTGCGTTGGAACCTGTGTTGGAGCTTGCATTGGAAGCTGGATAGCCTGAGGTGCCTGAGGTACCTGAAGAACCATTATTTGGAGAAATATTTGAAGTCATGGGGCCTAGTGTTGAGGTCATGGCACTCGTACGAGTCCTACCGTCCGAACCAACAATAGGACAATAAGTGATGACTTTAGTGACTGGTTTATCATCAACAGTTAAAACCACAGTGGACATCTCTGGTTGCGAATAAGTGTTACCATCAGTTGTTGAAACAGAACCAGGCGCGGCAACTGATGTAGTAACAAAAGAGGTCATGGAACTAGAAGTCTCGTTGACATACAAAGGACTGTCAACTTGGTCATACGTCAAGTATGTCACTACTTCCGTTGTTAACTGCCCGTTGCTGGCAGTAAATGTAGTGTGGGAGACTACTTCTGTGATCACAGTACCGTCGGATGTGAAAACTGATGTCCAATCCTTATTTCCCTTAGCTTGAGAACTTAGTTTATAACTTACACCAGAACTTGATGATGATTTTGAATGAATTACTGCACTCGCACTAACGTCAGAATTTTGGTAGGAATTAATTGTTGAATTTACATAAGAAGTTAGAGCTGAACTTGGAGCTGAACTTGGAGCTGAACTTGGAGCTGAACTTGAGCGAAAGTTTATTTGAGGACTCAGGTGCGAACTTATGTTATTACTGGCAGAAGAACTCGATTCTGAACTGTGAGAGTAGCTACAAATTGTTGTCTCAGAACTTTCGATTGCGGAGGAGGGTACAACTGATGACGATAGTACACCTGATGAATGTGGACCTGATGGAGGGATTAAGCTAGTACTGGAATAGAGAGTTAGATTCTGAACTGAAGAATTTGAAACTGAGAAAGGTTGGCCTGACGAAGGTAGAATTATAGTGTCCTGAATCGAGGAAGGTTGTACCAACGAGGGTTCACCTGAAAAGGATTGAATTGAGGAATCGACTGAGGAAACTTGTACCGAAGGTTGTACTGATGAGGGTTCAACTGAGGAAGGTTGTACGGACGAGGGTTCAACTGAGGAAGATTGCACAGAAGAGGAATCAACTGAGGAAGGTTGTGTCGATGAGGGTACAATTGAGGAAGGTTGACTTAAGGAAGGTTCAACTGAGGAAAGTCCAACTGAGGAAGGTTCGACTGAGGAAAGTTGTACTGAAGGTTGTACTGATGAAGGTTCAACTGAGGAAAGTCTAACTGAGGAAGGTTTGACTGAGGAAGGTTTGACTGAGGAAGGTTTGACTGAGGAAGGTTTGACTGAGAAAAGTAGTACCGATGAAGGGTCAACTAAGGAAGTTTGTACCGATGAGGGTTCGACTGAGGAAGTTTGTACCGATGAGGGTTCGACTGAGGAAGTTTGTACCGATGATGATCCAACGGATGAAGGTTGACTTGAAGAAGGTTCGACTGAAAGTTGTATTGACGATTGTTCAATTGAGGAAGGTTGTACCGACACCGGTTCAACTGAATAAGATTGACTTGGGGTATCAACTGATGAATGTTGTACCGAAGGTTGTAATGAAGAGGGTTCGACTGAAAAGGATTGACTTAAGGTGAGTTCAGCTGAGGTGAAGGAAGGTTGACTTGAGGAAAGATCAATTGAAGAAGAGGAAGGATTGATAGAGGAAGATTGCTCCGACGATGATTGTAGAATGGAAGCAGAAGAAAGTGATGATGACGTGGTTAAGCTAGAGGATATTGGATGGATATTACAAGCTGTGTTATCAGGAGGCACCCCATTGTATACTATGGAATACGCCGGAAAATGACGTGATCTTACTGCTCTTGTGTAAAAACTGATCGATAAGAAATTCCTTTGATACCCGCATCCGATATCGTAGTTATTTATTCCCCAACTACTATTAACCATGAGAATACCTGTTTCGTCATTATATGTAAAGTTACCATTAGCGCCGACAGTATTTATAATATTCGTACCACCGTAACCTTCCACTGTAATTGAACCAGGGAGGTTGGAATTTGCAAAAGTTACATTAGTTATTTTTCCCATACGAATAGTATTATTTACTAACGGAGCTTGCAAGAGCAAATCACCATTCAATATTTCGATTATTCCGGTATCGCCAGTAATCTTTCCAGAGTTGATTTGATAATTGTGTGAACCGCTTACTTTGATTATGCCTGTGTTTGTAAGTTCACCACCAGCGTCGATCGTAAATACATTCCCCATCAAATGCTTATCATCCGGTTCGCTTGCAGATTTTGGAAACTTTTGGTAGATTATCTGGCCGGTATTTTTCATGTAATACGGTATTATTTCTACACTGGAAGAACTATCAGAATTCGTATGTGCAACCGAGAGGATAATATCACCATTATTTATTAAAGTGCTAGGACGCAGTGATATTCTCTGCGATCCACCTGTTGTATATTGGTTTTGGTTTGAAATGAGCAACGTGCCGTTGTTAACAAAAGGAGCATATTTTTCGAAAGTACATGCAAACCCAGTCACAGAGCTGGCATTAATTGATATAAGGCCTCCAGACATTACCGAGACAGGATCACTAAACATATAGTTTTGGCCACCGTTAGCTATTAGCGAACCTCCATTTACATTCACAGCGTCGTGAAAAGTCCAATACGTTCCACCAACAGCTACTAGCGCGCTTCCTGGATCTATAGTCACAGTTTTAGCAAAAGTATTTGAATTTTCACCATTTACTGTCATGTTGTCGCTGCTGGCCACATGAACCGGGTCTTTAAAAGTCTGGTCAGCCGCATTAGCCCCGGAAAGCAATGCTACTAACAAGAACGGGTAAATCATCGGGATGAGGAGTGTTTATAATAGAGTGGAGAAAAAGAAAAAAGATGAACATGAGCAGATCCAGAGAATTTCCACAACCGTTGAGCATAAATAAATCTCTATATATATATATATAGCGAGATTTCTTTGAACACCACGGGGGCACGATGTTTTGTTCAGCATTGCCAGAGAACACCATAGATAATAAAAAAATTACGGGACTTTTTCCCTGCAGCGCAAGGCACCCTTCTTGACTACACCGGACTCCAGCTTAAATAAACATTGCCGCTGGGTGGATTTCTATGCTTGTGGTCCACTTGATTCGTTGCTTACCCCCTTCCAGGAAATTCCGCCGAAATCTCCTTCCCGCCAGAAGAATTCCCTGCATCGCCAATCCCCCTCCACCGCCGATGCGATCTGGACCCCTCTCAGGGCCCGTCCCTCTCAGGGTCCGGGGCGCGCGCGCGCGAGGTCTGCCGAAGGACCGTTTTCCGGATCGGGGACGTTCGGGAACTCCGCCGTGGAGCAGAGAGAAGAGTATGCAGGGAACCTGCAGGGTACAAAAAAGGGTCCTGGTTTTCTGCCCCTTCCCCGCCGTGGGTAAAAGGGCGGTGGGGCCCTTGAGCCAGCGTACTGTAGAGATAAGGAAAAGGAGTCAAAAAATGGACTGCCACGTGAAATGGAGTCATATTTCCGGTAACTTCTGTCAAGATTGCTTGGAACTGCCAGTGCAATGTATACATAGTTTCTCAAAGCGTCCTCTTAACTGCAAATTCATAAGGTTGCTTTTGTTCACATAACGATTCCTGGTAATCTTATGCTAGTAACATGACAAATTGATAATGAAACCAAGAAAGAAAAAGCAACTACTCACCATTATAAGTAAGAGTGTAAGTACTCGTACTCGATGCTCCGGAGATCGGACTAACTTATATAGCAATACCATGTATTCATTTGGCGGCTACTTTTCCCATTTCTTCAGTTTCGCTTTTGTTGGTTTGAATAACATATTAACGTAACAGACAGATGTTAACCGTGCTTTTGTTCAAGTTTTGTTAATATATAGTCAATGCTGTTACGGTTTTTATATATAGTTTTTTAGGCAATATTTTTGAAGTCGTAGATCCAAGTGTATTTTATTGCTTTTATACGTGAACAGAAAAACCTGCTATGGAAGTATAACTGCTGATCGTTATCTAAAAAAAATATACTTGACAATGTATTCATATGATTGCCATTGCGCACAATCCAGTCCCGTAAAAGGCTAGTACTCAGCACCTGAACAAGCCCAAATCTACGTGAAAGGATTCAAGTATTTTTCATCCTCGCAAATTGAGTTTTCAGATCAATAATGTGGCACAACTGCAGAGAGAGTTTTGTATTGAACCATTTGCGATTCTATTTAAAATCAGGTGGATTAAATAAAAACAAATAACAAGACATTATCATTTAACAACAATAAACAATGGCTTAAAATGTTGATGGATGAAGAAAATGTATGGATTTACGGCCTAATAAACAGTTTGGGGATTTGTGTTGATGCCCAAAAAAGAAAACTTTCATGTAGTCACTATGATTAACTAATCATTCGTTGGTTTTTCTGCAGTAGCCATTGCACCCCGTTAGTGTATCGGAAGATTCAATGAGGATACATGTTGTAGTTTGTAGTTTAATGGGTTCTTAAGATGGCTAGTAGTAATTGTCGTTGCTACTTTTATAAATAAAGATATCACGATGACGATATTAATTTTACTCTGAATATTTGTATTAGGTAATCATAATACCTCCAAGATAGTACGAAACATTTCGTTTCAGTTAGTACAATTGTTTTGTATCCAACTTCCTCTTGTAATAAACTGTAACTGTGGGAGCTGTTATTTGAAGCAACTCAGACAATATCTGTTCCGGCCATCGATCTTCAAATATGGTATTTTTTTGTGACTGCCGAAACTGGAGTAAAATACATCCGTACATTCTCCAAACCTTTTTTAAAAAAATATAACGAAACGGTCATTTTTTACAGAAACCAAAATTACTGTTTTAGGAAATACCTTTTTTAGGAGAGGCGTTAGAGATGCCAGTATTGTTGCTGTATGGTGCTGGAGCAGACTTCAGTACGATGAGAAATTCCCGACCTATGGGAACAGGACCTCCCTCTCCTGGGAGCCCCTCTTGGATGGTAGGCAGGAAGGAGTGCGCTAGGCTCGAGGCATCCACTCTCCTGCCTTACGGTATCCTACCAGCTAGGCTCCAAACCGTACTATTGTCTCACCCCTGCCGATGCCAGCACAGTGCGGGCTAAGTTCGAGCGAGTGCCACCGGAAGGTTGGATGTGTGAGACTCTATTAGCTAACCGGCTTGGAGGAAGAGCACATTGTACACAGCGCAGAGCTAAGCTGTATAGTGAATAATATTTCTCTGTGAGAGGTTTTCACGGTTTACATAGTTTTCCTTGACAATAATTATTATATATATTTTGAATTATTTGTTTATTTTGTATTGCAAGTTATTTAAGAAACCAAGCCAAATAAGTTTAGGGTATGTGCGCAAATGAGTTAAAGAAGATTACTGTTTTTTTGAGACTGTCACTGATTTTAAAGGTAGCTAGGATATTGATTTGAAGGTACCTGGAATTCTTTTCAAGTAAACGGCAAACCAGCTAGAATAGATGATTTAACGAGGGAATGATTTGGAATATAAATAAAACCAAGAAAACCTGAATAAGTGACTGGAAACAAAGAAATAGATGTGAAATGTGATCAAGATTTACTAACAGTTTATTTTATGGTACATCTATTTGAAAACAAAGTTATTAGCATGATGGTGGAATGAGAGGTCTACTGGTCCTATGTTTTATCTGAAAATATCAAATATTCATTTTTTTTTAAGATAGCTGAACTGCTGCTGATATATGTGAAAGAAATGTTAAAATTAATAGCAATAATCAGTTAGACCAACACCTTACACATTTTTCCGTTATTCTAATTTTGTGACAATAGTGTTCTAATTTTTTTTTTCAACAGAATACAACATGCCTCCAAAGCAACAATTATCCAAGGCTGCCAAGGCTGCTGCTGCCATGGCCGGTGGTAAGAAGTCCAAGAAGAAGTGGTCCAAGAAGTCCCACAAGGACAAGGCTCAACACGCCGTCATCTTGGAGCAAGAGAAGTTTGACAGAATTCTAAAGGAAGTTCCAACTTACAGATACGTTTCTGTCTCTGTCTTGGTTGACAGATTAAAGATCGGTGGTTCCATGGCTAGAGTTGCATTGAGACATTTGGAAAGGGAAGGTATTATTAAGCCAGTCTGTAAGCACTCCAAGCAAGCTATCTACACCAGAGCTTCTGCTGAATAAATAAACTAAGAAACTCACTCCTTAACAAATTTGTTTCTTTGTATATTTAAATTAAAATCACCTAAATATATTTCTCTTAAGATCAAGAAAATTATAATTATTATACGTTAATACTTCATTACTCTATGGTAAATATGGTAGTATATAAAATATTGGTTTTGTATATTCAGGACGTTGTGACCATTAAGATGATTCATTTAAAAAATGATAGACAATAATTGTAAATGCCCATGCCTATCTGTAGTAATGAAAAATTAATATTTATTTGATTTTCTGTTGTCTCTTTTACAAATGGTTGACACCCTACAAAATGTCGTTACTTATGGTGCTAAGCACGCATAGTCATTATCTAATATTATATGTCAAATACGAAAAGGAATTATGAAATAAATGACCATCATCTTGTGATGATAGCACTTTCCTTTTCAGTTTGCTTGTTTCTCTCTATACATTCTGACATTTTGATGCTTAAATATTTCTTGAAGCCATTCCATCCAGGGGCTATTTTTTCGGGAATCTTATCATCGACAATTTTGATTATTTGAACCACAGTGGCTTGAGCGTACGTGGAGTAGTTTAATCTCAACCAGTAGATACCTAGATATATGATGAACGTAAACCCCGATGTACCTGTTCTCATTACCAAGGTATCAAGTAGCAGTCTAACCATAATAAACAGTTCAGAGTAGGCTACTACGTTTAGGAAAGGTCTGTATTTTCTGGTAAATTCATCATGGTTGTCGTCACCATTGAATTCGCTCTTCTTGTTGAACAAATGAAGACTACCTAAAATCAAGAAAGGCGTTAATTTGTAAAAGGATTTTCCTCCAGTCAAAAACCATAGCAATGCGATCAGTATGGATTGGAAGTTCTGAGATGCTAGCATATCATTCCACGTAGGGTCTACACCTTTCCAGTTTTGAAGCATAGTAATACCGTAACTAATAAAGACGCCTATCAATGATAACTTGTACATGATAAATGGAGAGTGTCTCAATATAAAATGGTAAAACCTCTGGCCTTTGATGAATGAGTACCCTTTGTTCTCTCTTAAAAACAGCCATTTCCAATTACGGTATTTGAAAAATAAAAGCAGTTGGCATAAATACATCAAAGAAAACAAGCCCCCACAAACAACAGTCAAACCATGGCCTAACGTCCATAATAGCTTCTGTTGAGCTAGCGGGTCCACAGTCTTGTGATTCTTCTTCCGAATAACTCTTATTTTACCCATATTGAAAGTGATATGGCAAGTCTCTTACTGCTTGGCTCTAGTTTTTATTGTCCTCCCAACAAACTTGTCAAGGAAATACTAAAAATATAATATAACAATTATAAATTAATACAACTATTTAAGTCCTCATATCCTTTATTAATTAGATTGAATTCCCTTTTTTTGAGAAAAGTTAATATTTACCGAAGCTCCCTTTTTTTTTCTTTCTTTAGCTTCCTTTGTTTTCGTTTCTTATGATTTTATACACTAAGTTTTCTGTGAAGTATGGTCATCACCATAAGATTTATAGTTAATATGAATCAAAAGCTTCATCATTATTTCTATTGCTTACTCATTTTGTTCGACGAGGTAGTGACCGATAAACTGTAATAGAAGTGTGTTTTTTGTTGTTTAGGTTTCAGTGACAGAAGAGGCGAAGGAAACATAAGGATTTAGAGTTGGCTATGGCGAAATCGAAATATGAATATGTTAAGCAGTTTGAAACACACGATACCCTGTTATCTCAATGTTACATTGTTGTGCGAATAGATGGTAAGAAGTTCCATGAATTTTCGAAGTATTACGAGTTTGAGAAACCAAATGATTTGCGTGCATTGAAATTAATGAATGCTTGTGCCAAGAACGTTGTTATGCGTTATAGACATGATATGATTTGTGCTTATGGTGAGAGTGATGAATACTCTTTTATTTTGAAGAAAGAAACTGAACTATATAAGAGACGGAAGGATAAATTGACCACGTTATTTGTGTCATTGTTTACCTCGAACTATGTTGCACTTTGGCCTAAATTCTTCGGAGGAGTCGAACTTAATCCGAAACATCTACCGTTCTTCGATTCTCGATGCGTTGTATATCCAAATATGCAGACAATACGGGACTATCTCACCTGGAGGTATGTTGATACACATATCAATAATCTGTATAACACTGCTTTTTGGAAGTTAATCCAAGTTTGTGGTTTGAGCACGCAAGAGGCAGAAAAAAGGTTATCAGGAACAGTTAGCAATGAGAAGAATGAAATTTTGTTTAAAGAATGCGGCATAAACTATAATAATGAACTGGAAATGTTCAAAAAGGGTTCCTTGATTAATAATAAGGGAGAGATATTGCATATAAACGTTATAGACAATCTGAACCAAATATTTGAAGGCTTTTAGCAAGATTTATTTTTGGGAATTATGCCTTTTTCAGGTGTTATCAGATTCCAAAAAATGCTAACATTGCAATTCTTCTAAAAATTGTCTTAACACTGTAGATGAAACGAAATTGAAAAATTGAATTCCAATTCCTCTAGCATCACTTTATATATCATCACAAGCTTACAGATTTCAATATAATATAAACTGTTTTAAAACTTTAACAGCATTAACAAGTAAAATATTTCCGAAGAAATAAAAAAATTTTCTCCGCGACGGGGAATTGAACCCCGATCTGGCACGCGACAAGCGCCCATTCTGACCATTAAACTATCGCGGATCTCTATTTTTATGATTTCGATATATTTTTAATTTTATTTCATTTTTTGGTTTGTTAATATTTTTTAACATGAGCTTGAGGTATGAAATACATTCATATTCTGAAGAGTTACACTAGAGTTAGAGATAACAAATTTATTTTAACTGTGTTTTGTATAAGGTGTTGTTACAATTTCAAGTCAACTTATGTGGCAAAATACCTTTCATTGATCACTCTAGGGTCTGGCGGCAGTGACATTTAATATTCTATACTGCTTACATCGTCAACTGAAGGTACCATATGAGTTTGCTATCTACACCAGTATGGTGTCTTCCAGAAATATGATATCAACATCTCCTGCTTATGGATCGACCTCAATTCAATCCACCATAGAGAATATAGGTTGGAGTAGAGCTACTCGACCGATAATAGTAAGAAGAAGGAAAGCGAACAAACTTTATAAACTGGGTTGGGTTCAAAATTTACTCAATAATAGGCTATTTAAAATAGTGGCTTCTAAATTTTTCAATCCTAGCATAATTAAATTTTTATCCTGTACAATCTATCTTAGCTCTTGATATATTGTTTAGAAAGAGCAGAACGAGTTTTGCTCGATCACAATAAAAGTTGGTAGTAAATATAATGACCTCTCTTATCCCTTCGAAATTGATCAAATAGTTAGAATTATGGTTTCAGATATTTTGCATAAAGGAATATATGTTTGGCGATAAAAAAATTGATCTTCAAATTGAATGATGCCGTTATACTATTTCAGTGAAGTCAAAAAAAGAGGTGATATTAATGTATAGATATATATAGATATATATATAAATGATTGCCTTATTGCTAATTTATGTAGGTTCTACTAACGTAATTTATAAGGAACGATAAGTGATAAAAAAAGAAACAGAATCTATTGAAATGCTCAGACAATGTTGTTGATTGAAAATTCTTAATCCCAAGAAACTATTAGGACTTTCATAGAATCCAACAATTAAATTATCAAAATAAAGCGTGAAATATTAAATTAAAAATAAAACACACAAAAAAATGTGATTAAATGGTGTATGCTATATTAAGAGATAATTAAAAATTTGGAACCCATGTCTAGAATTAAATTGTAATGATTTTCGAATTTGATGATTAAACGCGAGAAGCAGAACGCTTTAAAAAAAGAATTTTATAAATGAAAAGTGTACTTGAACCATATTATTGTTCTAGTCAAATTATGCTATCAAGGTATTGAAACTGCAATATCTGTGGAATCTGATCAGTAATTGGTAACATTAAGTCGGTGCCCGCCAGATTCATGGGCTTGGTAATCGCCGGATACTGAATCATTTGATATGTCGCTATTCACAGTAGCTAGTTGATCATACATCCTGTCGTGACTATTATGAGTAGCAAATTCGTCGAAAGTTGAATTGGCTGTAAATGCATTACTTGTTTGACTTAATGTGTGACCGTGAGTTCTAAAATTACGATCTCTGATATTATTAATTAAGTCGTCTTCATCGTCTGGTCTATTCGTAGCTTCTATATCAGGTACTTCATATGTATGAGAACCATCTTTGTCGTTAGTAATAATGAAGTCTGACGAGTTGTCATCACTTCCTATTGGTGAGTTAGAATTGTAGTTTCTAACTTCATCATATTTTTTGCCCAATAATGTATACCAAATGGTCATGAAAATATTATGTTTGTATGCAGTTATAACTTTACCGTCTGAATCGATGAAATCCGTCGTTCTGGGCATGATGCAGAAAACGTATAATATGAATAGGATGGCAATCAGGAGGGGTACACCAATACCTACTACACATCCAATGACAATATTTCTATTCTTTTTGGACAAACCGTGGTGATCATTATTTTTCTGTATTACTTTATGGGTTGCGATTGGGGAGAAAGTCACTGTCGTGTACAGGTTAGATAAGATAGTTTTCCCTTCAATAACGCTGGTTATTACAACGTTAGGATCAGCAGAGGTTACCGGTGCAGTGGAAGAACTTGATGAGCTAGACGTAGAGCTTGATGTAATGTGCGAACTCGGCGTCGATGAACTGCTACTCTGCGTTGAATAAAAACTTCTTGGACTTTCTGAACTTGTTGACGTTTGGCGTGTTGTTGAAGAGGTTGAACTGGCAGCCACTGATGATGTTGTTGGACGAACACTGGAGGAACTAGCCGATGAATATGTGGAAGTACTCGATGAGGAACTCGACGATGACGATGCCGAACTTGAAGATTTCGAGGAAGAGATAATTGTGGAAGTGGATGATGAACTCAAGGAAGAAACAGAGTGTATGCTTGAGGTTGAAGATGAGGACGA
Organism: Nakaseomyces delphensis CBS 2170; assembly: GCA_001039675.1. Classification (NCBI taxonomy): domain Eukaryota; kingdom Fungi; phylum Ascomycota; class Saccharomycetes; order Saccharomycetales; family Saccharomycetaceae; genus Nakaseomyces; species Nakaseomyces delphensis. The sequence continues at coordinate 11,356 of CAPT01000092.1, forward strand.
AGAAGAAAAACTGTAGATAGCGCTCGATATTGAGGATAAGCTGGTGGGTCTTCTCGGTAATGACCTTGAGGAGGAAGATGAGATGTGAGATATCGAAGATAGACTTAGCGACGGTCTTCTCGGCGTTGAGGAAGACGACGGTATGTTTCTGAATGAGGAAATGGACGACACGGAGGACGGTACTGATGAAATCGATGATGATGAGGGCGATACCGGCGCGATCGGCAGCGCCGAGGAAAGTGATGCAGAAGGCGAATACGAGCTGACAGCCTGTGCGCTGGACGGCACACCCGATGACGCCACAGCCGATGAGACGCCCTCATACGCAGATCCTGTCGACGAGGTATCTGGCAACCCTGTAGTGTTGCTGGTATCGTACGGAGCAGGTATTAGTTGACCTGCTGCCGAGCATATTAGCAAAAGCACCACGAACAACATGCAAATTTTATTACTATAAGGCCCATAAAAGAAAAGGCTTTGTCGAAAAGAACCAAAAACCCCCCACACAAAACTATACGTATAAATTTTCTATCAGGTTTGATTCTTTTATATTATCCCAGATCAAAAAACCTCCTGAAGATGTAGTTGTTTATATTTATTGTTTCTTTTATTTTTAGCACTTTTATATGCGCAGCTGGGTTTGATTCTATTCTATTTTTTGAAGAATTGCCTTTTTATTCTATTTCTATTATATGTAGTTTCATGCTATTTTACAATTTTCATCTAGTTTTCGCCCTAGAACCCTACGGCGGTGTCTGTGGATCAAGTCCCTTTTATTTATTTTTATTTTCATTTTTTAGTTTTTCAATCGTTCCCGCGTCTTCGCGTGTTTCTCAGCAATGACGCACTTGCGATCTTCGGTTTTTATGAAGTTTCTTTCTTTCTTTTTTTTTGATCTGCTGGAAAAAAAAACATTTATTTCTTTTTTTCTGCTTCGTGGGACCCCTGAAAAACCACCAACCCCCACCTTTTCCCCTTACTGCAAGAGTACCTCCCACCCACACACCACCCCCTTGTCATCCAGTCCACCTGTCCCATTGTTCCCGTTTCCCCTGCATTTTTTTTTTTGTACACGTGTACCTGATTTGTTTAGGTGGAATTTTGTGGGGGTCTGGGTGTTTACGGTGTGATCATTCGTTGAATGTTATATTTTGTTATATACATATGTATATGTACCTTTAATATTTTTTTATCTGGCGTTTTCTGAGCTCAAGACAGCAGAGTATTTGTCTCTCGATGCTGAGTCTTGTTTCAGTTCTTGGAGAAGGAGGTTTGTGATATGCTCGGTGATCTCGTATGCCTTGTGGCAGCACTGCATTAGCGTCAGCGCGTCCATCGGCAGGCCGCCGGCCTTAGAGACCTGTACTACCTCCCTGTTCTTGTTCAGCGTCACGGTGAGTACACCGTCCCTTAGTAGCTCCTCTTTCAGCGTGGCGTCGATCACAGATATCTCCGCGTTGGTGTCGCCCTTGATGTTCTCCTCGGTGTCCTGCGGATTGAAGAACGAGAACGTTACACAGATAGGGATGTGCAGGATCCCCAGCGGGACAGGTTCACGCTCGTCAATTGGGTGCACAAACACGTCCTCGCCGTGCACGCTGATGTCTGGTTTCCGGAAATGCGACAGCCCTGCCATCACGGCGATGCAGGACGCGTCGATGAAGCCACCGTCGCAGTTTAGGTAGTGCACGTCTGCTCGCACGGCCCAGCACTTGCTGCCCGCAACGATGCATAGACCCTCGACATCCAGCGCGCCGGACCTCCTCACCGCCTTCTCTATAATCCGGGCACACAACACCTCGTCCTCCCCTGTACTGTTGCCGTTCTCAAACTGCGGACCCGCCATCGGCGACACCTCCGTGGATATCAAAAACAGCCCTTCAAACGGTCTGTCCTCGTACGGTTCTGTAATATGACAGCTGATCCGACAGTGCACTAGTGTCTTACCCATCGTCACAGTAACATCACCGTACTCCTGTCCAAACTCGATCTTCACATCTCTGAATTGGTCCAGCTTCCTTCCGTCCAGTCTCAACGACTGTCTCAACGCCTCTCTGATGAAAGCTGACTCTGATGTAGAAATTTCAATATCCTTAGCCATTATTGTTTGCTTCTTTTTCTTTAGTTTTTTATCTGTCCTTTTATATGGTCACTTTTTATTTTGTATACTCCCCTTTATCAGAAACCTATCGATTCCTTGAATTAGTGCAACGGCTTGGATATGTTATAATACAGTACTTTAAACAGTTTTACAAACAGCTCATCGCAATATTTAGTGTTAAAAAAAATTTCACATAGAACGTTGGTTTATTTTTTATATTTAAGATATGTGAAAAAAAAAAAAGTGAGCCCACTACAGTCATTTCTGGGCGAATTCGCATAGATACATTGTGGTACCGACTGGCTTTTTAATCAATAACTAACTAAAAGGACGATGAAGACTATTATAGGTGTAACAAGTGAACCTCCAGGACTGTTTATTTTATGCCTGGAGAAAGTAAAGTATTGTTGATTTTGACCTTGTGAAATGGCTTCTCTTAAAGTAACGGTTCCTCTAGGGCATTTGTATTTCGTCCCTCTGCAAACTCGTTTCCCTCGTACAATTAAATATAATATCACTGTGTATACTTTTTTTTTTTTAACGTAGCTCTTCAAGATGTTTTGCGTATAGATTGTCTTGCATTATATAATAAAGGGTTTTTCTTTGATCCACCTTAATTGGCTATTTTTTTATTTTAACAGTTTTACCACAAAGGTTCCTAAAATACAAACCGTTATGACAATTTGGGAGGTAGTCAAATTGGTTGCAACTGTGATAGCTATTGTCGCCGGTGCCAATTGGGTATTAAGTTCGTTCCTCCTGGACTTCTTGAGGGATTGGACTTCTGTGGCCCTGAGTCAGCAATCGAACACTTCAAGCGTGCGAAAGAGTAATGAGACGGTGCATTACCGGAATTTCTTGATCCCATTAGGGTTCCCACTGACTACTGGTTTGGGTCTTTCAATTGGTTACAAGAGCCGTAATGGTAACGTCTGTGACTTATGGAAAGCAGCTCTTGAAATGAGGAACGGTAAGAATTGTGTGCGGTTGTATTCTGGTACAGCTGTTAGTGGTTGTGGTACAAGGTATACACTTGCCCAGATCAATGGGTATGTGAAGAGCGTTCTGCATTCCAAGTCCGTACAGGGGAGTAAACGTATAGGTATTACTACCTCTGTGGACTCTCTACCAGGTTTTGTACTCGCAGTTGCGAGTATGCTAAGATCAGTTAAAAAGGATGAGTCACCAGCGCAGTTCTTAGAAGTAGTCCCAAGAAATAGAATTGATGGGTTAGATATCCTGGTCATCGATAGCTGGGGTGCATTCAAAATGCTAAATGGGAGTGAAACTTGGTACAAACTTGTTATTATTTGTGGGGAAAGACCATCTGATGTCACAGACATACCTGAAAACGTTGCCTTTTGGGATGATCTAGTTAAAGGTGCGGAAGATGACCCAACATTTGACTACGAATGTCCTGAAGATATGTCTGACGACAAAAGAGAACTGATGTGGGTTTCATCACCTTTATGTGGTACAAATTGTTTCTCTCAAATGAATCTGGTTAGTTCCGTTACCTCCTATATTAAAAGTTTTCCAATGGAACATGACTTAAAAGAATCAGATGAGATTACCTTCGCTGGTCAGTTGAGTAAAGCCACAAAAACTTTGCATGTATGGCCGAAGCTCTTTTCAGTACTACTACATGGTGGTTCTGTGTCTTTCATCAATGAATCTGAATTATGTATTGAGTCCCTGAAAGATACAACATTGTTGGTAATAACAAAGAACGGAATTGAAAAGTTGCTAAGAGAATCTAGGGATCAAAAAGATACAATTATTTATAAAATTAAGGAAAAATGGGCCAATACCCTATTTAGTGAAGGTATTTTCACCAAGTTGGCAAAGATTAGAAATTCGGCTCTAGATAACTTAAGGTGTATCTATGTCGAAAACGAATTACCAAAAGTAGACGTTATTTCAGGGTTGGATATCAAAGCAATTAAGAAGCCAAATTTAATGGCAAAAAATATAACATTGACATCTGTGGAACTGAATGAAATAAGAACAACGTTTGGAACCAGAACTGTTCAAGAACTAATTTGTCCATATATGATCATGGGGACCATCGCAGCTACCAATTTCTTTGATTATAGAGTATTTCCAAAGCAGGTTGATCAAATTTTGACTTGCTATGGTACCCTTGAAACCAATATTGAGGGTAAAATGGTCCAAGTAGACAAAGCTGATAGTTTAGATATTACCAAGAGACAAGGTATGCTTTGTATTAGAGGTTACAATATTGGTAAACCACTAGAAGAGGATAGACTACAATCAGCTGTTGAATTGAGTGAAAAAATAGGAGGTGCGGAGGGTTGGATGCCATTAGTTGGTGTTTATGGGCTATTCGGTCAAGATGGTTGCTTATATGTTTATTGATAGTTCTTTTGGGTGACTGCTTTCTAAATAAATTTATATTTCAGAAGTCTATAGATGTCATTATTTGCATTATCGTCATAAAGTATTATAGCTATTATACTATCGTCTATCATCAATACGTTTATGGTAATTTAATTGTTCATAAATGCAGTGCTTACAAGTCTCCTTGAAGAGCATAAATCATCAGTTATATTCAAGTTTACCCTTAACGCATTGCCAGAAATCCTTAATGTACTTCTTCTGGATTAACCCGTCCTCGTCATTTGCTGAACCTCTAACTGCTAAATAGGACCTGTTATCCACATTGATCTCCCATTCACCAGGGTTTGCGCCAACAATAATACCACCTGCTTCTTTTAGTATACACCATCCAGCGCAAACATCCCAAGAGTAACAGCCACCATCCCAATAACTATCTAAGTTCCCTGTAGCAATATAGGCGATAGTCATCGCAGAAGATCCAAGATTTCTAAAACCGTGCACAAACCCTTCATCGCAGGACAGCAGAGATTGATATGTTTGCATTTTTGTTAAGAAGTTGCTACCTTCTCTTGCAGACCCTGGTTGTAGTGCTACAACAGACTTGTTAAGTTCCAATGGGCCCATCGATTCTATTTTAGCGCGATGATCATACAGTTGACCATTAACCCTAATTCCATTACCTTTTGATGCAGAAAATAATAGGTCTAAATGTGGGTTATAGATAACACCTACAACTGGTTCTTTATTAATTGTGAGGCCCATTGATGTACAACTAAATGGGAAATCATGCACAAAATTGGTGGTACCATCAATTGGGTCCACAATAAAAGTTGGATCATCAGTAATCTTGGTAACACCCTTCACATAGCTCTCTTCGCCAATAAAACTAAATGTAGGATATTCAGCCTTTAAAGCAGACCAAATTAACTTTTCGACTTCCTTATCAATTGCTGTCACGATATCAACAGCTCTATTGCCAGTTTTTAGATCATAAGTTTGTTGTGTACCTGACTTCTTCTTTATGATTGGACCTATTTTCTCGACACTCAGTTGGCATAGATAATTTTCTATAGCCAATAGATCAATAGACATGGTTGTTATTCCTATTTATCGGATTCCTGTGGTATGCCACCTCTATGAACGTTTAGGAAAATACTATACTATAATCATTCCAAGTCATGAAGCCATCCTCAGTACGGCTTATAGAAAAAAAAAGAAGTAGTAATCGAAATGACGTCATAATTTACATATTGCATATATTGAATACCAGAACTATTGAGAGTGTGCTATATGATGCGAAAGTGCTTATACATTTAAGTATTAAATATACTATGGTATAAATTCTGCTAAGGTATAAACGATGGGATTTTAAAGTTAAAATTAGGCAGGTGATTTAAAGCGAATTAGTAGATAAACAAAAGTAGATGATGCATTGAAAAACAAGGATATTTGTCGTGAAAATTTCGTTTTTCAAGATGCTATACCTTCTTGATGAAACCGTTTTGTTCTAAATATTGCTTGACTACCTTTCTATCTCTAGAGACCCATTGGGATCTGGAGGTTATAGTGTCCAGAGATTGAGCCAAAGTTTGGTCGAAACCCTTGGTTGGCTTATCACTGAAGAACCTCTTGATTTCTTCAACCTTCTCCAAAGACGTAAAAGCAGATAAACTGACAGTCAAGACGCCACCTAGTACTGGCGAACCCGGTTGTAGCTTTTTTATTATTTCATTCCAGTGGGATTGAAGGAAGTCCCACATGGCAAGGATACCCTCTTTGTGAGTCCTCATACCTTGCATTGGGATATAGAAATCCTGGTTCAAAACAGTGCCATCTAATAGGTAGTTTAGAGTTCTTTTCAATAAGCCCTCATCCTTGAACTTACCCAAAGCTCTCAAGGCAGCGAGTTTTTCATCGGTTGATATTGGATGCTGGTATACTTTGAACAACTTATTGTAATTCTCTTCTGTACCAACTTTAGCAGCAGCATTGAAGACTGTAGGTCTAATTAGAGCTGGGATAGCCTTTTTATCACCATTAATGTATTTTTCAAACATGGCCAAAGCTGCGTTATGGGTCTTCTCATCCATAACGGAACATGCTGTATCAAAAAGAATAACTTTTAACTTCTGAATAGCATAAGAATCAGAATCAGAGAATTCCCAGCCTAGAGAGTGTGCCTTTTCAACGACCAATTTGGAAACAAATGACTCCAAACCGTTGCGAACATCTTTATCTTCAAAAACCCATGCAGCTTCAAGGGCAACAATACTGTTAATCATTTGTGTCCAAACAACAAAAGATTCTTCTTTGTTCCAGTTTGACACTAGGTTCAAGAAGTTTTTAGTTGAGGTATAACCAGAGGAAGCCAAAGATTTTACATCAGCAATCAGACCGGTTCTATCTTCAACAGAAAGAAGATCAGATTGTTTACTTAGCTTAGCCCATCTTTCGTCAGAGTAGCAAGTGACGTAAACACCTGCTTGGTCACCATTAACCTTAAGAAATTCGGTGTCATTAACATTAATTTCGGTAGTTCTTCCCTTTAGAACAGCAGTGTTATCAATACCGTCCTTAGTCTTCAATTGTAGGAAAACAGGGTAAAGAACTTCATCTTCTTCTGTCTTGACATCCCCAGTAGATAGATAACGGTTTTGAGTAAGCTTGATAGATTTTTCGTTGTCTTCAACAGTAACAACTGGGTAACCGATCTTCTTCGTCCAAATGTTCATAACACTTGTAACATCCTTACCAGAGGCCTCAGATAGAGATTGCCACAAATCATCGGTCTTGGCGTTGTTATATTTGAATTTGTTTAGGTATTGTGCAACGCCCTTAATGAAAACATCCTCACCTAACCATTTGGAAATCATTCTCAGGAGAGATGAGCCCTTTGAGTAAGAGATGGCATCAAATATCTGGTTGATTTCATCGGCATTCTTGACTGGCACTTCGATCGGATGAGAAGATCTTAGAGAATCAAGGGACAAAGCACGTTGCAAACTGTCTGCGACATACTGTTCCCAGACCTTCCATTGGGGTTGAAACTCGTTACAAGAGTACCAGGACATCCAGGTAGCAAACCCTTCGTTTAACCATAGACCGTCCCACCAGTCCATGGTAACCAGGTTACCAAACCATTGGTGGGCCAATTCGTGCTGAATAACTTCAGCAACTCTTTGAATACGGTCCAGCGTGGAGTTTTCCATATCCAATAGAAGGTCAACGACTCTATAGGTAACTAAGCCCCAGTTTTCCATTGCGCCTGCAGAGAATTCATGGACGGCCACCATGTCCATTTTTGGCAATGGGTATTCGATGTCGAAAGTGGATTCAAAGAATTTCAAAGTTCTGGAGGCCAAATGAGCTGCAAACTCACCTAGGTGTTCAGTACCCGGAGTAGCGTAGATACGGACTGGGATGCGGAAATCATTGCATTCGACGTACTTCAACTCAGCCACAATAAACGCGATCAGGTAAGTGGACATCTTTGGAATGGTGTTGAACTTGGTAATTTTCTTGGCACCTTTGATCTGCTCGGATTTGACATCCATGTTGGAGAGGTGTGTCAGATGCTTCTCAGAGATCAAAGTGACGTCGAACGTTGCCTTCAAGTTGGGTTCATCAAAACACGGGAAGGCTCTTCTGGCGTCAGTGGCCTCCATCTGTGTGGTGGCCATGTACTTGGTTTCACCTGTGGTCTTATCCTCATACTTGGCCCTATAGAAACCGGCCATTTGGTCGTTTAAGATACCAACAAAGACAACAGTAAGCTTCGCAGACTTCTTACCGGCAAAGGTACCTTTCTCAAAAGTGAACTTTGTGGTCTGTGCCTCCTCATTGACATCAGTGGCAACTGGTTTAACAGAACCATCTAGAACAGCAGATTTGATGTCAATTTCAAGAGTGTTGACAATAACGCTGTCGACGGAGTCATCATTGACCTTCAGGTCGATGGTGACAGAACCGTCAAACTTGAAAGTATCGAAATATGGCTCCAGAGTCAAGTCGTAGTGCTCTGGAGTGACATTTGTAGGCAAAACTTCACGAGAAGACATTGCCTTGTTTTTTTCAATGAAATTATAGAGGCTGTGCTTGTTTGTTTACTTTCTGTAGTAGTGTGAGACCTTCTTTTATGATATAGAACAATACAATGAACTGAAAGAAAATTAAAAGTTGAGAAAGAAAATGTGTCAAAAAAAAAAAATTAATTTTTGTTGGAGCGAGAAGAATAAAAAAAGAAAAGAACAAAAAGTGATTTTACTCTTCTCTGCGTTTTCCCAATCTGGTACTCTTCTAGAAGGAAATGGTGAGAGGTGATCAATGTTTGTCAGTGGGTATGGCAATGAATTGTGTAGTTGTATTTCAAGTTGTTTTCTTTTTCCGTCCAAAGGTAGCGCACAAAGCCGCACTTTCCTCATGGAACTTAACTTAACTTAACTGTAGAAAACAGTACTGCAAGAAATGTGATTATTGATATTGTCCGTCTGTCTTAACCCAAACGGGGATAAGATGGGTGGTATATCACCAGTAGGTTGATTATGTAATATCTCCGTCCTTCTCCGGCAGTGGGTACGCAGCCGCAGTTTCCCCAAAGGGCTTCCATCCCCCATTGTTATACTGATTTCTAAGTAGGTTTCTTAGGCGGACCGGCGCTAACTACTATCGGTCCTCAGAGTCAACCGCAGGAAAAGTGAAAAAATTTTTAATTTTTATTTTTGCGATGCCCTAAGCCCAAACTATTGTGTATTATTAGCAAATATATATACATATATATATGTAAGGAAGGTAGCATATCCCATTAGAAACGCCAGGTATATGATTTTGCTCCATCTTAAGGCACTGTAAAAAAAAAAGGAAAACCATGTCCTCCATGAAGAGCGCAGGTTCTTGGCCAGAAGGTGTTCAATGCAAGATTTCTACTGAAGAGGATTTTGAAGTTCGATTTGCGATCGATGGAGAACCGGACCCTGAGGATGTTACTCGACATATGTCCCTGTTGCGTAAGTACTTCATATCGCTGTTGATTACGGTGACGTCGGCAGTTATCACCATTATCTCGTCGTGCTGGTCGCTGGCGTCGCCTAACATCATGAGGCACTTTCACATATCACACGAGGTGAGCACATTGGGCATCACGTTCTATATATTCGGTCTAGGGTTTGGTCCGCTTTTCCTATCGCCGATAAGCGAGCTGTACGGGCGTCGGATCACGTTCGTGCTGTCGCTGTCGCTGAGCATTGTTTGGCAATGTCTTACGACGTGGTCGAAGACCATTGAAGGTGTCATGTTCGGTAGATTTCTGTCTGGGTTCTTTGGATCGGTGTTCCTTAGTGTCGCTGGCGGTGCAATCAGTGACATTTTTGACAAGCAGCAGATTGGGATCCCCATGGCCATCTATACAACGGCGGCATTCCTGGGCCCGTCTTTGGGGCCCATTATTAGTGGAGCGCTGTACACAGTAGATTACAAATGGACATTTGTAACACTGTTGATTGCTTCCGGGGTTTGTCTTATGTTCATTATCATATCTATACCAGAGACGTACGCCCCAGTGCTGTTGATCAAAAAGGCCAAGCGGCTGAGGGAGGAGAGAAATGACCCGAGGTACTACGCGCCTCTGGAGGTAACGAGAAAGGAGACCAATTTCTATTCGTCTGTGGTTCTCTCGGCAAGAAGACCCTTTGGTCTGCTCTTCAGAGACCCCATGATGGGTGTCCTATGTTTCTACACGGGTCTCGTACTAGCGATTGTGTATTTGTATTTTGTCGCCTTCCCTTACGTCTTCACAAATCTATATGGGTTTACGGTGATGGAGGTCGGCTGTGCATACATCGGATTAATGGTTGGCATGCTGCTTGGAGCGCCGACCAGCTTTATTTTCCAGAAAAGATACGATGCTAAGGTGATTGCGAACGGCGGTGTGCGCACGCCCGAGATGAGGTTTGAGCCGCTATACTACGGTGCGTTTGCGACCCCAATTGGACTCATGATATTTGCGTGGACGTGCTACCCACACGTCCATTGGATCGCTCCACAGATCGGCAGCGCTGTGTTCGGTATAGGTGTCTACTTCGTGTTCGTCGGCGTATTCGGCTACACCGTCGACGCATACAGGAAATACGCGGCCACGGGGATGGCCTGTAACTCCTTTGTGAGGAGCACAATGAGCGGCGTGTTCCCTTTGTTTGGCCTTCAGATGTACAAAGGTATGGGCGTCAACTGGGCCGGGTTCCTCATCGCCATGGTCACAGTTGCGATGGTGCCGGTCCCATTCCTCTTTGACAGGTACGGCCCTTACCTGCGATCAAGATCCCCCTACGCATGGGACGACTAATAATTAATATAGAAAACCCCACCTAATACTTGCATAACAAAATAACAAAGGTATTTGTATTTACCATATGCATCTGCATCTGCATCTCGTGCTGCATGGCTGCACAGAAAAGTGCGTACACATAAATGACGTCATTTCTTGCCTACCAAGACAAATGTTAACGAGGACGTCGTACGGCGGTTTCTCTGCGCCGGGCTTTAATAATAAAAAGAAAGAAAGAAAAAAAACTTTCAGGGCAGAAGTTTCTCTCGAGGAACAGTCTTGATCAATTCTCTCTATGCAGCCATGGACGGAGTATTATATAAATACGTCTCGTTGAATACTCAAGATATCGATAAAGACTGGGTTGCGTTTCTTTGTTGTTTTGTGTTTTTTTTTCATTTTTAATCATTACGTAACCAGAAAATATTAGCATATAATGACCGCGAGTACTGTTCCAAAGTTGTTGTTTTTGCACGGTTTCCTGCAGAACGGTAAGGTGTTCTCTGAGAAGTCCTCGGGTATCAGGAAGCTGTTGAAGAAGGCTGATGTTCAGTGCGACTACATCGATGCTCCTGTTCAGCTAGAGAAGAAGGACCTGCCGTTCGAGATGGACGACGATAAGTGGGCTGCTACGCTGGAAGCGGATGTTAACAAGGCCTGGTTTTACCATAGTGATATCTCCAAGGAATTGGACCTGACCGCCGCGATCAGTACCGTCACTGCGCACATCAAGGAGAACGGGCCGTACGATGGCATTGTTGGTTTCTCGCAAGGTGCAGCTTTGTCGACTATTATCACCAACAAGATCACCGAGCTGGTCCCATCCCACCCGGAATTTAAGGTCAGTCTGATCATCTCCGGCTACTCGTTTACTGAACCTGATCCAGAGTCGGCAGGCAAGTTGAGAATAACCGAGAAATATAGAGAAAGTTTCAGACCTAACCCAGAGAGCCAAACCAAGATGTTGTTCATCTACGGTGCCTCCGACATGGCTGTCCCTAACGAAAGATCCAAATATCTCTACAATATCTACAGGGAAAGTTTCGGAGCGGATGCCGAGGGAACTAGACTACTCGCATTCGAACACCCAGGCGGCCACATGGTGCCTAACAAAAAGGATATCATTAGACCAGTTGTCGAGCAGATTACCACCTCATTCTAGTTGCTTCCTGCACATTTGTTGTATATACAGATTTTTTTGTACCACTTTCTCATACTTTTTTTTTCTTTTTTATTTGTTGCACTTGAATGCAATCACGCTTTATAGATAGATAGCCGGTATATTTTATAGAATTATGACGAAGGACTTCCTCGGCCAAATATTTGAATATAATTTTGAAATATTTAGTATTTATTAATACGTTCGCAATACGTATTTTATATCACTCATAACGCAACTGCTGGTTGGGTACACCTAATTTTAAACATAATTTTCTTTTTTTAATTTGTATTTTTTTTTTGGCGCAACAATGGAATGAGTAGACGTGTTTATTTAATGTTCACATGATAATACATATCGGGGCGTATGTTGTCTTGTCAACGATACTTAACAAACAACTAACAATATTCCAGTGTCCTATAAAACATCCTGGAAGTACTAGTTGGAAAGAGTGGGAATTTTAAGGTTATTCCTGCCTTGATCTTGAAGATAGCAAACCTTTGGAGATTTTTTTGAGTTATTGTTTTGAAAGAAAGAAGAAAAAAAGAGGCAACGAAAAAACCTTGTAATATTTGTTTGTTAAGTTTTACCCTTCTTCAAAAACCCTGCATATTTGAATTGTGAGTATGGTGCTAGAGGTACGTGAAACGTCCACAACTTCTCTCTCTGATATGTTCAGTATACCACAGCAAGGAGATGAAGTTCTCTTGGTACGAGAGAATGATAATAAAGCGCAGAAGCTTTTTCGGGTGTGTAGGAAATATGCCAGGTTTATTGGCCCAGGGTTGATGGTCTCAGTTTCTTACATGGATCCGGGGAATTACAGTACTGCTGTGGCAGCTGGATCTGCTCACAGATACAAGCTTTTGTTCTCAATGTTTATTTCAAACTTGATGGCAGGGTTTCTGCAATGCCTATGTGCTAGACTTGGTGCCGTTACAGGGCTTGACTTGGCTCAGAATTGTAAGAAGCATCTACCGCCTGGGTTGAATATTAGCTTGTATATATTGGCTGAGATTGCTATTATTGCAACTGATCTAGCAGAAGTCGTTGGTACGGCGATCTCACTAAATATTCTATTTGGAGTGCCGTTGGCAGTAGGCGTGATTCTGACCGTGATTGATGTACTGATTGTGTTGATGGCTTACAAGCCAAATGGTGATTTGAAGATTATTAGATATTTTGAACTTTTTGTATCATTTTTGGTCGTCTGCACAGTTGTTTGTTTTGCTGTAGAGTTATTTTATGTGAAGCTAGGTCCAGCGAAGGATATTTTTACAGGTTTTTTACCAAATGACGCCGTAATCAGGGGAGACGGATTGTACCTGAGTTTAGCAATTTTAGGAGCTACTGTTATGCCTCACTCATTGTACCTGGGCTCGGGTGTAGTTCAGCCAAGATTAAGAGACTACGATATTACACATCGGTATTACTCACCAGATGAGCAAGATGTGGATAATAATCATGAGGATTACAAACCCTCATACGAGGCGATCCAAGAGACATTGCATTACACCGTGGCAGAACTGCTTGTATCTTTATTTACCATTGCATTATTTGTTAACTGTGCGATCCTCATCGTCAGTGGTGCCACCCTCTATGACAACGATGAGAAAGCAGATGGTGCAGATTTATTTTCCATCTATGAGTTGCTTTCTAGCACGTTATCGAAGAGTGCCGGCACAATTTTTGCACTAGCATTGCTCTTCTCCGGCCAAAGTGCGGGTATCGTGTGTACGTTGAGCGGGCAAATTGTGAGTGAAGGGTTTCTGAATTGGACAATTGCTCCTGCGCTAAGAAGGTCGCTGACAAGAGCAGTCGCCATCACGCCATGCCTCATTCTCGTCATTGTGGCAGGTCGTACCGGTCTTTCAGATGCGCTTAATGCGTCGCAGGTGGTACTGTCTCTGCTACTACCCTTTGTTTCTGCACCATTACTCTACTTTACAGCGAACAAGAACATTATGAGCGTTGAGATTACAAAGGGCAAGGCCCCTAACACAAGACAGAATGGATACAATAAACTACCGACAGTAGAAGAACACCCGCTGCAGGACCTCGATAGCAGCGACGAAACACGTCACTCCAGCTCGAATTTCACCCCTACAGAACCGGAATATAAAGACATGAGTAATTCCAAGCTGGTGAACGTCCTGGCAGTACTCGTATGGCTGCTGATCTCCGGCCTGAACTTCTTCATGCTAATCAGCTTCGCACAGGACCAAAGTCAAGAAGCACCTGTATAAAAGTTATGTAATGTTATTATAAGAAGCACCACCACCACAACTTTCACCCCAGCATGTGTGTATTTATAACGAACGTATCACGAGCACGACTAGTGATATTTTTACTTTTTTGTGTTTTGCTTCTTGTTCACACATCCCACCGAGCGAGAAAACCGGCCAATCAGCAACGAGCTTGCGGTGGTCCTCGAAATTGCCCTGCACTCCCAAAAGTTTTCTTTTGCCCATGATTACACTGCACTCTTCTGCTTTCTCGAAGAAAGCTCTGTTTAATGAGTAATGGACTGCGTTATGTCCGTTATGTTCTGTCCCAGTTCCCCCCAAACAATGGGCAATTCGGGTAGCTTTTCTTGCTTGATCAACCAATGGTGTCTTTGGTCTTGTCAAACAACAGTGAATGTAATCGTGTGTTGTGTGGCCCAGTTAAGCTCTCTCTCTCTTGTTCCTGTCTTCCACTGTCCTCCTTCACAGACAGGAAAAAAAAAATATAATACAGCTTTGCAATCTGGAGAACTACGATATAATATAATAATCCCACATTATAAATAAAATTTAGTTCTTAAAATTTTTTAAACCTTCTTTCTGAAACAATAAAAACAACTGAAAAACCAGAAGAAAAATATAATATTTGTACAACGATGTTATCCAGAACACTCCTTAGAACTCCAGTCTTTAAGAGGACTTTGTTGACCACCAGGGCTGCTCCTTCTTTGAGGATTGCCACATGGAGACCTCAGATAGCTTCAATCAGGAAGTACTCTGATGCCCATGATGAGGAGACCTTTGAAGAGTTCACCGCCAGATACGAGAAGGAGTTTGAAGAGGCTTACGACTTGTTTGAAGTCCAAAGAGTGTTGAACAACTGTTTCTCTTACGATTTGGTGCCAGCTCCAGCTGTCATTGAGAAGGCTTTGAGAGCCGCCAGAAGGGTCAATGACTTGCCAACTGCCATCAGAGTGTTCGAGGCTTTGAAGTACAAGGTCGAGAACGAGGACCAGTACAAGGCTTACCTAGACGAGCTGAAGGACGTTAGAGAAGAGCTAGGCGTCCCATTGAAAGAGGACTTGTTCCCTGCTTCTCAATAAGGAGAGGGCAGGAAATTTTTAAAGAAAAAAAAATATTTAACACATCGAGGAAAGAGGGTATGATCAGGAACCTTAAAGCGAAAGTGGGAATATATTCTTCTCTCAATAATCTGCTGCACACAAAAAAATCAAAAAAGGTCTAAAAACAATATGAAGTTGAACCGTTATTTACTCACTAAGAAGACTAAAATTAAATGTCAGGAAATTGGCAGGTGTTGAGCTTAGAGCTACTTATCATTCTGGTTCTTCTTTTATATCCTTTTTTTTCTCATTGGGTAGTCTCATATTTATTCTTCTATGTATCATTTGTCATTCCTTTGGGATTTATGTGGGAACTATTTAACCATAAAAAAAGAGAGGCTAAAAACAATTTTATTTATATTCTAACATATTTTATAACTATTAAGATCCTTTTTCATTCCATTTTCTTCCTATTTAATAGAAAATATATAATATTTTGAGAGACATCGATTCAATAATTGAATTGTTGTAGTCATTTCGTTTTTAACTGGAACGAATGAACAGTTAGTTGTTCAATGTAAAGAAAATAATGAATATTCTTGACAGGAAAAAAATATTCTATTGACAATAATTTAAACAAAATAAATTATTTAAGAGACTGTATAAAGTGTATTTTTTTTATTATTTTATAGTTTTTTTATTTTAACCTTTCTATAACAAAAAAACCTGGATCATATCATCAGACAAGTACTGATTTCTCAAGAGTTGACTTTATAACAAAATCACGGAAACAGTAGTTGAGAAAAAAAAAAAAGATCGTTTCATTTGAATTCATGACATTTATAGGGAACGAGATACAAGTTCAACCATATCGACGACTCTTGCAGAGAAACCATATTCATTGTCATACCATGAAATCAACTTAACAAACTTTGGGGATAATTGGATACCAGCAGAGGCATCAAAGATGGAAGAGTGAGTGTCACCCAAGAAATCTGAGGATACGACTGCGTCTTCAGTGTAACCCAAAATACCCTTCAATTCACCATCAGCGGCCTTCTTCATAGCCTTCTTGATTTCGTCGTAAGTGACTTCCTTTTCAAGCTTCACAGTCAAATCGACAACAGAGACATCAACTGTTGGAACTCTGAAGGCCATACCGGTCAACTTACCTTGTAGAGCAGGTAAGACCTTTGTGACAGCCTTGGCTGCACCAGTAGAAGATGGGATGATGTTGGCGGAAGCGGTTCTACCACCTCTCCAGTCCTTGTGGGATGGACCATCAACTGTCCTTTGCGTGGCAGTTTGGGAGTGGACTGTGCTCATCAAGGCCTCTTCGATACCAAAGTTTTCTTGAAGAACCTTTGCCAATGGGGCTAGACAGTTGGTGGTACAGGAGGCGTTTGAGATGACATTCATGTCTGGAGTGTATTTGTTGTCGTTGACACCCTTGACGAACATTGGAGCGGTGGAGGAAGGACCGGTGATCAAGACCTTCTTGGCCCCGGCTTGGATGTGCTTCTCAGCCAAGTCCTTGGCTGTGAAGACACCAGTGGACTCAATAACGATATCAACCTTGTTGTCGCCCCATGGCAAGTTGGCTGGGTCTCTTTCCTGGTAGCACTTGATGGTGTGACCGTCGACGATCAAGTTCTTGTCATCGTGGGTGACCTTACCGCCGTATCTACCATGAGTAGAGTCGTATTCGAACATGTAAGCAGCGTAGTCGTTAGAAATGAAAGGATCATTGATGGCAACAACCTCAATGCCCTTTCTCTGCAGAGCAATTCTCAAAACGATTCTGCCGATTCTACCGAAACCGTTAATAGCAATTCTAGTCATTGTTTTTGGATGTGTGTTTTTGTTTTGTTGTTTTAGTTAGTTAATGTTCTGTGTGATGAACGTTGATGGTTCTTTCTATTATTAAATACATAATAATCAGGACCCAAACATTTCCAGAACAATGGAATACCTTGTTGGTTTATATACGTTCAAGAAAGGAGTTGTTGTGGGCACACTCACACCCGTTTACCACTCGATGACTATCATGTAATTTACAAACTACTTATTAAGCAAGGGGTGGGTGCAAGCTCAGACCTGTAATTTGCAACCAATAAGGTTATATTGGGGACAGTTCAAAGCAGGTGTCTTCAGGGAGAACAATTATAATCTCGTTTGTTAGTTGTTGTTTTGTTTTTTTGATGGTCTTCCCTTAGTGGAATTCAAGAACGTAGTCATGCGACTCGATTTCAGCCAAAAATCCAGGTTTGTTGGTTTTCTGTAACCAACATCGTAGTGTTCATTGAGGGAATATTTTGCACAGAGCCTCTATGGAAGGAAAGGGTTTATTTAATATGTAGGGGGGGGAAGGGTGCCTCTTCAACTACAACTTCCAATTTATGAAGTAACTTAATCTCTTTGGCATCCTTGCTCTGCACCACAGCTCCATGTTTTCGTTCCCGTAGAATAATTAGTAGGTACTGAGAAACAAGAGCAGGACTATTTATTGTAAAAAGCGTCTTTGAGGACTATCGAATATATTGTGTTGTATCGTCACCACGGGGGGGAAACTATTAGAAAGAGAGGAATGTTCTTACGTGGTTTTGTGTAGCAAGGGAAAACATGTCAGGAAAGTGATAATACCTAAAATGACGTAATTTTGTGTTCCTGGCACTGCCCTGAAGGGTGTATAATTCTGCAAAAGTAGAAAGCTTAAAGACTATCAAAATGGTAGCACTCAGTGGGGGTGCTGAAGGGTGGTGACACCCAGAGAGCCCTTAAATTATGTAATAATTCACGGAGATATCACGTGTAATTTACAAAGTTCGGGTAAGTATTGTAAATTGAAAAAAAAATAAAAATAAAAAAAAATTTTTTTTTAGATGCGATGAGCTCATCGCCAATGGGTTTTCTACCTTACCCATCCTATAGTATAGTAAGTGTATATTTTTTAGTCTGAGAGTAGTTTTGAGATATCCTGATTCACCAAAAGGAACTGGATTTTTTTTAAACACCACAACGGAATAAGTTAATACGATGGCTAAGAAAACTGCTGTTAAGAAACAGGAGAAGGTTGAAGACGGCGTTCTGTCGAGGGACAGAGTTGCTCGTGCTGTTGCTGAGCTGAAGAAATATCTGGAGAGGGAGGAGGCTGCTGAGGACAAGACGCAATTGTTGGAAGATGAGAGTCTTGGAGATTTGCACCTGTTGCTGTCTAATATGGATTCTGTGACGGGATCGAGGAAGAGCTTCAAGCTGAAGCTTGTGGATGTCAAGCACTCTCTATACGCTCAGTGGAAGGCAGCCAGTGCTACTGAGATCAAGGATTTCAAAACTCTGTTGATTTTGAAGGACAGTGATGTCACGAAGGTTACAGCTGATCAGCTACACGACGAGTTGAAGGGTTCTGACATAACGATCGATGAGATCATCTGTGGTAAGGATCTTAAGAGCAAGTACAAGGCCTACGAGGCCAGGACGGCGTTTGTCTCGCAATTTTCTTTGATTCTGTCAGACGATAGTGTTATCACTGCGCTGCCAAAGTTGCTTGGTGGTAAGGCGTACAACAAGGTTGAGACTACTCCAATTCCAATAAGATGCAACGTAAAGGGCCATTTCTCCCTGACTTCTCTAGTGAACCAAGTTAAGAAGATCTATTCGACCAAACTACCATTGAAGCAGCCAAGGGGTAGTCTAATCAACGTCCATATGGGTAGAATAAACTGGTTCTCTGATGAAGAGATTGTAGATAACATCGAATCTGTTGCGTCCGCTTTGATTGAAGATCATAAGATTCGCAGTATCATGTTGAAGACTACAAGCTCACCACCACTACCATTATACAAGAATGATAAAATCATTGACGAAATGGTACAGGAGAAGGAAACTACTGAAGGCGAGAAATCTGGCAGCTCCCTGGTTAAGATTGGCGAAGTTGAAGTGGAACTATCGGCGTTCGATAGAGCTTTGATGGAGGTTGCGAACCCAGCAGAATACGAAACTTTGTTTGCTAAGCAAATAAGTCAATCTAAGAGAAAGAGACCCGCGGAACAGGAAAAAGGAAAGAAGAATGATGAACCGGCTGTGAAAAAACAGAACATAAAGAAGGAAGATGCTCCGAAGAAGGACACTCAAAAGAA
>CAPT01000094.1:0-15897 GCA_001039675.1 Nakaseomyces delphensis CBS 2170
AGAAGAAGTTTTCCAGCCTTGCCGTTCTTTCTGCGCTGTTTCCTCAATGCGTCTCTTCGTTTCTGCTTCATCTCTCTCATCCAGGTGCCTCTGTTCTCCCAAAACTCTGTGTCCCAATTATCGAACGACTGTTCCTGTTGCGACATCTGTATTTTGCTTAACTGTGTTTGTCCTTGCAAAAATGGAGAGTCAAAGTGCGGGAAGAAGAGATGGTGTTCGTTGCGACGGATTGTGGGTGGCTGGTCCAGTTCACCCTGCTGTTCTGTGGATGCAGCATCAGCACTGAAATTGAACAATGGATCTTTTTCGTGGTCGATGTCGTTGTCTTCGTCATTAATCAATTTAAAGTTAGAGTTGGTTTCCGTAGTGGTTGAGGAAATGTTGTAGTCTCCGGTTTCAGGATTGAAGAGGGACCGTAGCGTGTCAGTGTTACTTATAGTACCTTCCTTCAAGGTGGGTGTCTGTTTGGAACCATTCCCGGTGCCGAATGTAGGTATAAAATCTTCTTGTTCTTCCTCTACTATTACTTCTTCTTGTTCTTCCTCTACTATTGCTTCTTCTTGTTCACCTGTCTCTTCTTCATTCGCCCAATTATTATCCTTATATTTAGAGTCGTACTCCATATCGTGCTCACTGTTATGCTCTTTGTTACTGGAATCTGTCCTATGTTTCTGAGCGTTGGCAATCGGAATGTCATCCTCATCGTCAAGTGCTATGGGTTTGTCAAAATCAAAGGTACTCAGCACTTGTGATAAAACGTCATTTGTCTTTTCTTTCTCGTGCTCCCGCTCGGATTCACTGTCATCCACTAACTCAGCCAACTTCATCCCATTGCCTGGCCCTGTTCTGTCAAGTATTGCAGAACCTGACTCATCTCCAGAAAGAACAACCCTTGCCTGCTTCCTACGGTATATGTCTTCAAGATAGTTGTTCCAGCCTTCCCCACTGCCCGCTACCACAAGTGATCCTCGACTTCTGCTGTAGTCCAGCCGCTCGACCACATGATCCACACCGTCTTTCCAGAAACGGTTGTTTGTGAATTTATGTACTAGGTCCTGATTGTCCTTATTACGTTCATAACCCCATAATTTCGTCTTGTAGCACTTGTAGACTTTTAGTGTCCCATTCACATTGATACGGAAGGTGATACTCCGCAGTGCAGCCTTCTTCCTAGGAGCCTCTCTCATCCTCCCAGGCATCACCTGGTGCAGCGCTTTCCAGTCCTTCTTCGCGATGTTTTCCATCTTCTTATAGTACTCCCAGTCATTTTTATCCTGTCTCCGCTTCAATGCTGCGGTTTCTTTCTTCTCCTTGCGCATACGGGCGTCCCAGGACTCCTTCCATGACGGCCTTGCCAAATCCACCACAAGCTCGTTCCCCTTGAACTTCATGTTATGGAAACTACTCCTCAACTTTCTAATCTGCTCGCTGGAATCAAACCTCATTGTAACGAAGGCGAAATCGGCATGCTTATCAAACGCAGAATTGGTGCCGTTCTCCCCGTTTACCGTTTCCAGCTCCCCGAACCTTGCAAACCTCTTCTCCAGCTCCTGCAAACATCCGTCCCGGTTATGCTTCAGGTTACCGATAAACAGCCGTTGTTCCAGCATAAGTAAGCTCCAATTGGTATGTATATATAGTTTGTTTATTCCTAATATTGGGGTGAAAGCACTGTTCTAACGCAGTGCCGAGTGGATATCTGACGTTTCCAAAGGGGAGCAGTTATAACCAGCTGGGAGGACAACGATGTGAAAGGGTTAATGGCCGTTGGGATCAACGACCGTAGGTGCACGCTGCCATGCTCAAGCTCATCGCAACTCATCGCGACTGAAAATTTGAAAAGTTTCAGGGCCCGTGACCCGTCGCTGTGTACGTGGAATCGGTGGAAAAAATGTGCAGACCAATGCGATTGCGAACTCTCAGCTGCTCAAGAAGAGGTCCCAATGTCAACCGTATGCCAAAGGTTCGGCTGCCTCTCCGGCTGATCGAGTATCATTGAAGTGATTGCGTGATTGTCTGGCCGTTCTGATAACTCTTCTCCAAGAAGCTCGCGGATAGCAGTTGGAAAATAGCCAATCCAGGTGTATAGACTAGAAGAACCATAAGTTCTTGATTATCGAGCTTATTCCCGAGAACAACTTGACGACAGATCGAGGAAACTGATATCAGTGCATAGGAGGATAGATACAGAGGTAGAAATGGACACTGCAGGAGCAAAAATTGCCACGGCATCGGAGACCAGTCCGAACTCTACTGGCACTTACGAATACCCAAAGATGGAGTGGGCAAGTACATTGGATATCCCGTTGAAAGCGTCGGAAGAGCTGGTCA
Organism: Nakaseomyces delphensis CBS 2170; assembly: GCA_001039675.1. Lineage (NCBI taxonomy): Eukaryota > Fungi > Ascomycota > Saccharomycetes > Saccharomycetales > Saccharomycetaceae > Nakaseomyces > Nakaseomyces delphensis. The sequence goes on from CAPT01000094.1 coordinate 2,332, forward strand.
GTATTGATCTGCAGACAGATTTGCCGGAGGACGCCGCAGACTTGAAGACTCTACTGGTAGAGGAAAGCTCTGACAAAGAACACTGGCTGACGATTGCAATTGCGTACTGTAATCAAGGTAAGGTTTCTGAGGGGATTAAACTTATAGAATTGGCATTGGGGGTGTTTGACGGTGCGGAGAAAGCCGCGCTTCACACATTCCTGACCTGGGCACATCTGAGGATGGCCAAGGAAAATTCAATGAACGTTGAGACCAGGGAACACGAGCTGACCCAGGCCGAGGTCCATCTAAGAGACGCCATTGGGTATGATGCCACTTGGATAGGGAACATGCTAGCGACTGTGGATCTCTATTATGAGCGTGGCAACTACGATAAAGCACTGGAAACCTCAGACCTGTTCGTGAAATCCATCCATGCAGAGGACAAAAGGACTGGCAAAAACTCGAAACCAAACGCATTTTTCCTGCTGTTGAGGGCGAAACTGATGTACCAAAAAAAGAACTACGTGGCAAGTCTGAAGCTATTCCAGGAACTGTTAGTGATTAACCCGGTGTTGAAACCGGACTCGAGAATAGGTATCGGGATGTGTTTTTGGCAACTGAAAGATTACAAACTGGCTATTAAATCGTGGGAGCGATCCTTGGCACTGGACCCCAACAATCGACAGGCGTCTATCTTGGTCCTTCTGGGTAAATTCCATAACTCTTTGACAACCTCAGAGAACGATACACAATTCCATGAGAACTACACTAAGGCATTGGCTGACCTCAATAATGTGTATAAGAACAACAGAGAGAACCCTGTACTGCTGGTGCTGATCCAGAGTTACTACTACTTCAAAGGAGAATACAAAACCGTCCAAGAGATCTATGAACAGAAGATATCGAAGTTGGGGTCTATGGTGACAAACTCAATCCTCTCTGAGTCTGCGTTTTGGTGTGGTAGGACATACTATGCTCTTGGAGATTATAAAAAGGCCTTTGCTTTATTCCAAGAGAGTTTCAGACGAGATGAAAATAATCTGCTGGCAAGACTAGGATTAGGACAAACGCAAATAAAGAATGAACTGGTAGAGGAAAGTATACTGACTTTTGAGAGTTTATATCAAAATAATGAAAACGTGCAGGAACTGAATTACATGCTAGGGCTTCTCTATGCGGGTAAGTGTTTTGGCACTAGCCAAAAGAGCAGCGATGGCAAAGGCAGGAAGGAGAAGCAAAAGAGAATGTCCGGTTCAGAGCTGAGCAAGCATCTAGGAAAGGCGCTTCAGTATCTTGAGAAATATGTGAAGCTTACCGCAGCCAAGAAGAACCAATTGCCGTTGGCACGCGTGTTCTTGGTGATTTCTCAACTATATGAACTTCAAAGCAACTACAAGTTGGCCCTGGAGAACCTTGAAAGGGCGGCTGAAAATATTAAATTTGTTGGGGGTGAAGCGAGTGTTCCGATCGAAGTCATTAACAATCTCGCATGTTTGTATTTTATTAACGGTAATCTCGAGCAAGCGAAAGACTGCCTGGCACTCGCTACACAGAGCCTTTCGGGTGATAAGAGGGATGTTACTGCTGAGAAGCTGATAATCAACTATAACGAATCCAGGATTATGGAGAGCGAGCATTTGGAAGACTCCTTGCAAAAATACAACGCTATTTTGGAGGAGCACCCAGAACATGTTGCGGCTAGGTTGAGAAAGCTTTACATCGAGCTTGAAAAAGTCAGCATAGACAACCCTGAAGGGTATGGCCGACTTGGAAAGGAGGTGGAGCAGTTGGTAGAAAAGAAGCATGAAGACTTGGAGGCCAGGGCGTTCTATGCATGGTTCTTGAAGCGTCAAGAATTGACGGGCCGTGGGGTTGCGGAGACGAATGCCAAGGAGAGTGCTTTCAACAGAGATACATTGGTGAAGGCGAATTCACATGATTGCTATGCGTTACTGTCTCTTGCCAATCTTTATGTTACACTTGGACGCGACTCGAAAAACGGTAAATCAGGAAAGGAACAGGAGAAAAGTAAGCAGTCTTTTTTGAAGGCCATACAGCTTTACCAGAAAGTGTTACAAGTTGATCCGCTGAACGTTTTCGCAGCGCAAGGTATAGCTATTATGTTTGCAGAGAACAAGAGGCTGGGCCCTGCCTTGGAAATCCTCAGGAAGGTCAGGGACACCTTAGAAAATGAAGATGTCCATGTGAACATTGCAAACTGTCTACTTGACATGCGTGACTTTATTAAGGCGATTGAGACCTACGAATATGTGTTGAAGAAGTTCTGTAATGAAGAATCTCAAAGTGCTCACAGGTCGAGGGTGTTGAATTTGCTGGCCAGGGCATGGTATTCACGTGGTATGAGAGAGAGGTCTGTTTCATTTTTCCAGACTGCTTTACAGAAAGCTGTTGAGTCCCTGGAAACAGAAAAGAAGTCCGCGTTCAAGAATGTGAGGTTCCTGGACGTGCTGAAGTATAATGTCGCCCTGCTGCACTTCCAGATTGCCGAGACGCTGAGGAGGACCGTACCCAATTCTCGTACCTCTGAGGACCTCAAAAGTGCTATTGGTGGTTTGTTCAAGGCGATCACATTATTGAAGGAACTAAATGCCAGCGAAGGGTTTAAGACTGTATCTAAGGAAGAATTGGAGCAGCGTATCCAGCTGGGAGAGACTACAATGAAAAGCGCACTTGAGAGATCTGTTGCAGAACAGGAAGTGTTCGAACAGGAACAGAGCAAGAGGATTGAGGAGGCGAGAGAGCTGCAGGCGAAGGCGGAGGAGGAAGAGGAGGAGAGGCGGAGAAAGGCGGCTGAGGAAGAGAAGGCAAACATGGACAGAAAGAACGAAGAGTTCAAGAAGCTCCAAGAAGAGGCACGCAAGCTTATGGAGGAGCGTGAGTCGTTCATGGTTGACGAGAAGGACGCCGGGGATCTGTCGGATGCCGATGGCGATTTCGGAGGTGATGCTAATGGCGAGAATCAAGGGAAGGCCGGCAAGAAGAAAGGTACACGCAAGCGGACGAGAGCTGAGGAAGGGGGGAAGAAAAGAAGAAAAGTCTCTGACCGGGTTAACGAAGAGGACGAGGACGAGGACGAGTCCAGGATTAGTACCAGCAAAAGGAGGAATAAGTCGTCTCTTTCCGAAGAGTTCATCGTAGATAGCGACGAGGAGGAAGTGGTGAGCGCCGGCGAAGTCAGTGGCGATGACGAGGACAATGTAAGCGACAATGCTGAGGATAATGGGGACGGCGAGGAATGATTGTCGTGAGGCAGTCAGGTACTCCAGCCCCTCTGTTTATGTACATAGGTGACTTGTTGTATTATATATATAAACGATGTTAATGAATGGTCCATAGATTTCTGTTGTACTCAGAAAACACGGAGAGGGTGATATATAGATACGTAATTATACAAATCACTAAGATGATGATGCATATAATTGTCCATCACTTCGCCATCCACCGTTTCGAGTCTCTATAGGACTCATGGGCACGCCGGTAAAGGGCTCTTTCCGATTCGTCCAGTGTCAGCAGGAACCGGCTGGATGCAGCGAGGTTTGTGACCTGGTTCGCGCTGACCACAGAGGACACACCGCCATCAGATCGGCCGCCTCGTCCTGCATCGCCACGCGGACCCATCCCGCCTTGCGCATCGCCACCACCGTGGGCACCCCCGCCTACAGCCCCGCCCCCGAACCCCCCGGGACCGTGCTGCTGCTGCTTCTGCAGAGACGCCGCCAGCATGCGCCGGCTCCGCGGCCCCCCAACGTCGCCCCCCTCCAGCGACACACTGCTCGCGTGGTTGTTCACCAGCAGCGCCCGCTCGAGCACAAGCCCGTACAGCGTCTCCCCCAGCTGCCCGTCGCTGAACAGCGCCACCCACTTGCGCGCCACCTCCAGAAAGTGCGGGCTCAGCGCGTGCAGGTCCAGCGCCTGCCCGTCCGCCTTGATCGCGTTCACCACCCGCGCAGAGAACATCTCCGGCACCAGCAGCTCCACGAAGGCCTCCCCGTCCCGCGCACTTTCGCCGTCTACACCGCCCGCGTCTACGCCGTCGCTCCCCGCGTCGTCGGCGCCCACGATCGCGAGCACCCGCGCCAGCCACAGCGGCAACTGCAGCTTCGTGTTCCGCCGTACGGCCTTCCCCGGGTTGTTCTCCAGGTACCCGAGCCCCGGGATGTCGCGGTTGAACCGGCACGGCACCTCCGTCCCGTCCGCAAGGATGTCGTCAATGTCGTAGTATCCCATCGTCTGACCACCTATCGCTTAGCCGGCTGTGTGTGTGTTAGTACTCTTTCTTCTCTCTGAACTTACAAGCAGAACTCGAGCTCAATCAACGTAGGGGATGTCTTGACGATATTTACCTACAATGGCTAGAATGTATGTGCCTATGTTTTTGGCTTAGCTGATCTCAGTCTGCAGGCGAAATTGTATATTATGTGTGTGCCTGTGCGGACTGACGGTATACTATCTATCTATATATCTAGCTAGCTAGCTAGCTAATACGCTTTCTTACATACACATGTGCCGCATAACCCAGCTGCTACTATCTTTGGTTATGCTCCTCTGTGGCCGTATAGCGTTGAGCTACGTGTGGCTGGCCCCCATCACGCCCTGCCCAGGCGCGTCATGTCATGCCTTCCTTACGTGTCGCACTCGCCTGAAAGCGGATTATGCGGCAGGCATATAGGTCACGTGATATGAAATATCTATTCCCAGCCTAACCACCATACACCATAACCCAAAACCAAGCTCAGTTGACGAGGTGTGTTATGGATGTGTTTCTACTCCTAAGCTAGTACGTCTCATGCTTTGTAGACGAGTGTGCGGCAAGTGCCCGCCGGAGTTGGTTTTGTTGGAGAGACACACTCTACAACACCGTCTGCATGCCTAACAGGATAGCTACGTATGTCTTATCCTATTCAAGATTATACCTTTTGACTCCTGGTTCCTGCTACGTAGAAACCACCAAAACTACTCGGTGATTATCCCTCTTCCGCCGCAGTAACGCAAGGCGTTCATAACAAGAAGCTGTCGTTCAGGGTTTCCCAAAACAATGGTCCCACTTGGCCTGCGAACCCTGGGCTCGTTATATAGTGATTACGGTCAGCCGGTGCACCAACTGCCTGCTGGTAACTAGACAGTGTCGGAGAAACAGAGGCAAATGTTGGAGTTTCTCTTCGTCTTGTCTTGGGCCTAGTTGTTTTGTCAGTGCAGCTGTGATCGGCGTGCTTTCTGGGCGATGTGAGGTTCGCTGGGGTTCACCGTAGTCCTCTGCAGTCCGCTGGCCGTTACGTCCGCACGCCGTCTGGAGTCTCTGCGGTGCTGGCGATGTTCGGGGACAAAGAGCTCAGGCCGATGGGCACCGCGATGCCCTCCACCGACGCCGGAAAAGGGGAAACGACATCTGAGAAAATATCAAGTCTGACTCGAAAACCCTATAAATACGTCAAGGTGTGTTGTGTTTGGCGTTATTCGGAGATCAGATAGAGGGATTATATTACGTCTCTGGTTTTTTGTGCTCCTTAGTCTCCTTCTTCTCAGCTGTTTCTGCGTTGGAGCGATTGTTAACGAGTGCTGATAAAACATAATTGTGTAAGAAAAAAACAGCTCGAAATAAACAGGATTTAAGGGAAGGGAAATGGTTTGCGATACATTGGTCTATCACCCGACGCTGACACGTCTAATTAAGTACCTAGATACCACTGCCGGGAGGGAGAAGGCGCTTCGTCTGTTGCAGTACCTGTGTAGGTTTCTGGCAGCTACGCAGGTGTCAGTTCTAGCTAAAGGACTGCAGACACAGTTTACTATGGTGCGGAAGATGCTACGTTTCTTGAAGCCTTTGAACCATCTCCAGGCAGCTTCGAAGTTCTATGATAACAGACTTTCCGGTGACAGTATCCTGCGCCTCGGTAATGTTATCAAAAACTTGGCATATGCAGGTTACTTGACCTTGGACCAGATCAACTTGCTGCGCATCCTCCGTATCGTTCCTGTGACACCTTTCACAGGTAAACAGGTTCCTAAACTGGCCAACTGGTTCTGGTTCTTGGGGTTGGCCTCAGGCCTGGTCATGGATGTACGGAACATTCACACCTCACAGACCAAAATTCTTGCAATTGCCTCGAAGAACACGGAAAGTGAGGGTGCTGATGCAGAAAAGATGTCAGAGGATATCAAGGCTGCATATGTATCTGCTTGTAAGCAAAGGTACAGCGCTGTAAGGAGATTGTTATGGGACTCTTTCGATACATTCATCGTACTGAATAACTTGGGATACCTGTCTAGCAGCGAGGAGTCTATTGGTCTGGCAGGTGTCGTCACTTCGTTGTTTGGCCTAGAGGATTTATGGAAGGCAACCAATTGATTCTGAGGTTCAAAGGTTAGTTTGAATGAGGTCATATGTACTGTATAGCACGGTTAGTTTTTTTTTTTTTTTCTTTTTGATTTTGTTTCTGTTTCATAGCCATCTAGACAGCTGGTACTGTACTGTATTGCCGTCTTGCTGTTTTCGATATTTCTGTGTAACTTTAACACTATTCTGGGTAGGTTATTTTCTGATTTAATATTAATTATCCATCTTGCGACAATATACAGCTATAATATATAGCTATAATATATAGATATAATATTTTTAAATGTAGGACACGATGTAAGACTGTAGAGTGTGAAACACCAGAAGATAATATGCAAGAAATGTACAGGTGGTTGCTAGGTTTTCTAATATAAAATTGATGTTTTGGAAACAATCTTCCAAATTCCAGACTGTAGTGTACAGATATGCTGCCACAACATCCTTCTAAACCCTCTTGAGAAGCCAGATCTCATATTAATAAGGTAACTTAAACAGCTCTGCTGTTAGAGTACAACGGTACTGCAACGGACTGGTCCTGTCCCGCAATATGGGACCAGTGGACCGGGACGGCATATGCCTATCACGACACACGTTGTGTAACGTGGACCGCTAACGAACTCCAGCGAGATGAGCACTCTCTGACAGAAAACACTATAAGACCGGAATATGACGTTCAGCTATGCAACCGGAACAGAAACTGCGTCATCCAGCCTAATCAACTGAGTTATTGTGCAATTTCTGTGGAGGAATAAAGTGGGAGGAGAATTCCTTGGCAATTGTTTGGGTAAAAGTTGTATTCAAGGAAAGTGCTGACGAGTGACTTTGCTATCGCCGATCTGATCAAGAGACAGGACCACGAGACATACTGTTGGAGGAGCAAACCATTAGGATAGGAATAATTTAGTCAAAACAGGTGGCCATTAGAGTGATTTATTCTTGGGTAATTGTGTGTTGACCTACCTTATTTTCTGCTCCCTTTCATTGACAAGACACTGTAAAAAAAAGAACTAGGGCAATTGACGGCAGTATGAATGGAAGTCCCAGCAGTGGCTATGATACACATGGCATCGGGGTAAATATCAACTCTCCTGGGAGTCCAGTCAATATGACATCGCCCATGAATTACGGAGCTTCACCAGGCGGAGGAATGCCGAGAGCACATATGGCTGGAAATGTATCAGCATTAGACAGTTCAGGTAATAGGAATTCATTAGATGGGGGCGTGGGCGGACATATACAAACGGTAAGGCAGAACGGAATGGCCGGACAGCCACTGAACCGGCAAAACGCCGGTGCTAACAGACAAGGTATGGCCCCAAATGGGCAGTCGATGAGCCAGCGGCAGATGATTCAACAGAGAATGTTACTGCGACAACAGCAAGTGCAACAGGCTCAACACCAAAGGCAGCTAGCGCTGCAAAACTACGAAACGCAGTTTAACCAACTTCTGATGACATACAATGCCAAGCCAAGAAGGGTATACAACTTTGTGGAGAATCCGCAGGGATTGCTGAAGAAGTATGAGCAATATCGGCCCAGCTTCGAGTTCCATATATATGAAAACAACTACAAAATCTGTGCACCAGCCAACACGAGATTACAGCAACAGCAAAAGAACCCTGAGCTGACGAATGATGGGCTTATCCTCAATAAGAATAATGAAACGCTAAAGGAGTTTCTGGAACATGTGGCGAGGGGCAGGATACCATACGCCATCATGGAGGTACTGAGGGACAGCAACATACAGTTCTACGAGGGGAACCTGATCTTGCAAGTGTACGACCACACCAACACGATTGACGTAGTAGTCAAAGACACGAAAGGGCCGCAACAGACATTGAAAAGTCCCAATAATGGTCCGGTACAGCAGGACGTTACAGGTGCGGTATCGCAAGGGCCAGAGAAGCAAGCGGAGGCTGGTGTCAAAACCGAAGGTGAAATCAATGGCAAGGCTTCTGAAACGTTGGCACAGGCCGATAATGGGCAGGTAAAGAAGGAGCATATGAATGCTATTGGAAGCCCAACTCAACACACGACTGGGCAGCTGGGCAGGAAAGGTGAGGGGAATGGGTCAGATTCTGTGCATCGGAGCAATCTGTCAGGGCCCACTGTAGGGAAGGACCAGAAGGAAAAACAAGTGACATACAAGCGGCCTCGAGTATACAGGACGCTGCTACGACCAAACGATCTCTCGCAATATTATGACATGATGAGCTATGCGGACCACTCGCGGTTTTCCGACAGCATATACCAGCAATTTGAATCTGAAATATTGACAATCTCGAAAAGGAACCTATTCTTAGATGCACCACTGAACCCGTACGAGCACCGAGACAAGCTCGAGGACGAGTTGTTTGTGGGGCCAGTATGGGATGATGAGAAGAAGAAACTGTTGCATTGCCATCGAGATGAAAGTACCCGGAGGGGCACGCGGGCGACAGTACCTCATGTTCCCGAGCACGTCGATAACGAACAGAAGACGTCTGAATACGAACAGTTGATGCTAATGATGAATGAAAGGACAACCACGTCGACAAGTGCGACGTTTGCTGCTATACTGACGAAGAATGCTATGGACAAGGCCAAGGCCAATGCTGGTGGAGACGATGATGACCGTGACGGGGTTGACCCGAATCTGCGGAGCACCAGGGGCCTTGACAAGGGCAGGTTTAGTACTGATAACAAGGTAGCGCTAGCAGCTGCGACCGCTGCGGCGTCGCTCGGGGGTTCGAATAATGACACGAATCAGTTCCGAAGGCTCAAGTTCATCGAGCAGTGGAAAATCAACAAGAAGAAGCGGAACCAGCAAAGTTTGGCGGATAAAATCCTGCCTACTGCATATAACACACGTATTTCCATGACGACGCAAGGAGGAGGAGCGGGTGTGCGAGGTATGGGCGGACCAGGTAGCAGTAATAATGTCGACAACGGAAAGAAGAACAATAACAAACCGACGAAGGCCAGCGTCAAACGACCAGCTGCTGGAGCTGGTGATAAGGGAACGAAACCCAAAAAGCCTAGGAAAACTAAAGCTAAAGCTGACGGTGAGAACGCTGCAAAGAAAAAGAAGACGGCAGCTAAAAAGAAGTTGCAACAAAGTGACGGGGCTGGAACAGGCAGTAATGCTGGAACTCCAGGTATGTAATAGACCGCGTACAGGTGGATACAAACCATAAAACCTGCATTCCGCATCGAACGTAATGGACGATCGTTATTAATTATGTTACTCTATATAGAAGCAGCACCCATCAACTCTCGCTGAACCCAGGTTCAAAGTTATATGGTGTACGTAATGATATATGTTAGTGATGAGATGTTGAGGGAAAAGAGGAACGCGAGCCTCAGGATATTAATATTAAGTAAATAGAGTACATTGAACTATGCGAACGAACTCTTCGGCTCGTTTTCCAGAAGGTATTTTACTAGCTCATAAACGCTCTTGCGATCATCCACTGTATGTATCCATATGCCATATACCTCGTGCTTTAGATTTTTGATGATAACCAGCTCGTCCTTGACTTCCACGCCCATGCATTCCAATGGGTTTTCTGCGTCTTCTATCGAATCAAAAACCTTGCGTTTGTTCACCACACTATTCGGTACTATTCCCATTGAGAAATTGTCTGGGTTGATCCGATTGAGTATTATTAGTCCATAGTTGTATATATCCCTTCCGCTCAGCAGCTCACCCTGACCATACCCCTCAAACGACTGTCCTACTGATCCCGACAACATGCTAGACTCCATGTTGTTATCCTGCGGAGGCAGCATGTCCTGTGTATTTGATACGTCTCGCAGGTATATCGCAAGAACACCCTGATATTCCAGCTTGGCCCACTCATCCCGCTCAAAATCCCATTTGTACACAGACGCGTGAGGTGTGTGGAATAGCAGCTGCTTTATCTTTGGATCATACCTACCGATAACATTGAAGTTCAGAGCCTTACGATAGAAGTCCAGCGCCTGTTCTGCATCCTTGTCGTTGTTTTGTCCTGTCATTTTAACCTGAGCCAGTGGCCTTCTAGAATATCTCGCAAATGTAACTATGTGTTAATAAAGTAAGAGAAAGGGTATGCGATTTGAGTAGTGCTAGATGAAATGAATGAAAGAGCTGAAATGAATCAAAGTATCAACTGCTTGCAATGAATGCATTGTGCAGTTTTATAAAACCTCGGACAGGACGAGCTGAGAGCGTTACCCTAACTAGCAGCACGTTGATTCGTAGAGATGAATATCGCTAGGTTTCACTAACTAACTCGGGTTCAACCAACATAGACACATCGTCTTACAATCTCACTGGCATTTGTAGATAATGATGCAGATGCAAATGAATTTGCGTTGTGGTGTCTCGGTTTCATTGCTATTGTTTTAGAAATGAAGCGGCTTCTCGGTAATCCACCATCATCGTTATCAAAGCTGGACCAGGTATATCCTAAGGGCTAGCCCACTTCAAATAATCAAGAAAGTCTAGGCACAATATTAAGATGATAAAGTATAAGAGTGTAGTGCTAGTATAGTTTTGTGGATAGTGAAAGAAAACAGTAATGGACCTTACTAATATAAAAATTTATATTCTCATACAATCTTTTTTGCTATAATCTCTTTACTTCCTAGTAATAAATACTTACTACATTTTAGTAATTATTTTAACATATGTCAGGTCTTAGCAGTTTTGTTATTGCCATTTTATGTTTTGACCATGATTGAACTACTCCGGAACATATTCAGAAATGGAAATCTACTATTCAGAAGCTGTAGTAAAAAGATTGTTAATAGTAAAAAGATAGTTTTAGTTATATATAGAGTATTTAATATAGAATATTTTATCTCATTGAAAATACATAGTCATCGTCCAGCGGATATAAATTCACAGCAATAAAAAAGAGAGAGTTATATGAGGACCATATTCTCGATGCTGGGCACCGTCATATACAAGCAGGCGTGGAAGCTATCGGTTAATAGCTATGTATGGTAATATATCTGAGAGTATGTTTCTTTAGTAGTTTGAATAGTCACCGATGCAAAAAAGTAGTAACCGATGCAAATAAATAATAATCGTAAAATATGGACATCAAGGAGACGATCAACGTCTTGAAAGTTCTTAAAGGACATTAGGGCAAAAACAAAATTAGGTGGGGGAATTCAGTTATGGATGGGAGTCACTAGAGAAAATCCAGGTGAATCCAGGTGGATCCAGGTAAGTCTAGGTAAATCTCTTGTACCATGGGGCGTCGTCGTGCAAGGCGGCGTCAGCATCATAGGAGGAACCTCTTTTAGAAGCTGGTAGCCACTCGGGAGACTTCCATGGCAAGACGCCTTCTTCGTACATCTCGTTGACTTCCTCCAAAGTTAGACCCTTGGTCTCGCAGACAAAGAAGAACACGTAGAAGAAAGAGAACACTAGACAGCCGAAGAATACGTAGCCGTAGTAGAAGTTGATGGCAGTGGTGATGAACGGAGTGAAGAACCCAATCAAAAAGCCCCAGATCCAGTTCGAACCAACAGCAATGGCCATCGCACGGTTCTTGACACGCAATGGGTAGGTCTCGGCAACAATAACAAACGCAATAGGAGCCCAGGTGGTCGCAAAGCAGAAGATGTACAGACACGTGAAGACAATCATACAGTTACCAGCAGTGGTCGAGGAGGGCATGTCCTTGCCGTTGGGATACAACGCCTTGACACCCACAGACGCGAAGATGACCATGCACACAGCCATGCTTGCAGACCCCCAAAGCAGACACTTACGACGCCCGAACCTGTCGACCGTGTACAAACTCACAAACGTGGAAGCAAAGTTGACAATGCCCAGGATGATAGACGTCTGGAAAGAGTCCTCAAGACCAACAGCCTTGAAAATGGTCGTGCCGTAGTAGAAAAAGTAGTTGTTACCTGTCAGCTGTTGTAGCGATTGGATCATCACACCCATGATCACACGCTGTAGGATCTTACCCTTGTTGGAGAACAGTTCGCCCCAGGAGGCGTTGCCGGCAGCTCTCTCCGCCTCAACACCAGCGTGGATGCTGTCGACCTCAGCAGTGACGATTTGGTCGTCCATGGAAACCTTGTTGGAACGGGCCAGAGAGCGTCTGGCCTCCTCGAACTTGCCTTTCTCAATCAAGTATCTTGGGGACTCCGGAACCATGGACATACCCAGAACCATGAAGATGGCAAAGGCGAAGCACAGACCCAAGGGAACCCTCCACTGGATAGAGTCGGTGTGGCTCTTGGTACCGTAGTTGGTGCAGTAGCCCAAGAAGATACCCAATGTGATCATCAATTGGTAGAAAGACACACACATACCTCTCAGGTGCTTTGGGGCAGTCTCAGAGATCAACGTGGGCGACAGCACGGCAATACCCCCAACACCAAGACCGGAAACGATTCTTCCGGCAAAGTACTGGTACCAGACAGACGTGGAGGAGATTTGGATCACAATACCGACAACGTAGACGAAGATGACTGCCATCAGGCCCAGACGCCGGCCGTACATGTCACCCAGACGGCCCAGCGTCAGCCCACCGATAGCACAGCCGATGTTAAAGATAGCAACAATCAAACCGGTTCTGACGTCCGACAAGAAGTACGAGCCGTCCGCCGCCTGCTGCCCAAACCTCTTCTTGAAATCGGTCTGTGCCACGAAACCAGAAATAGTACCGGTATCCCAGCCGAAGACGAAACCGCCGAACGCAATCATCAGACACAGACAGATGACAGTGACGTAGGCAGACAGCGGCTTCTGTGGACCCTCGGCATCCGAAGATTGGGTCTCGCAAACGTCTGCTGTCTGCTTCTGTTCCAAGGCAAAGTCGTCGTCCTTGTAGCTGTCGACAACGTTGACTTCCCTGGCAGCGGACTCGGGGACACTCTCAGAAGGAGACAAGCTCTGAGCGTGCGACATATTTTTTGTAAAGTTAGTTTTTATTAATCGTTAATAGTAAGCAACGGGTTGGTTATTTAAAAGCGATGTGTAGTGGTCTTCTGTATAAGAAGGGAATGAGGAATGGGGAAAGAGATGGGAGATGGGAAGGGTCCAAGTCCCATGGTTTACGTCGGCCTTTTATACCTGTTCCCAGCGCTCCAAGCAACGACCCTCTTCAGCATGTCCTGGCAATAGCAAAGAAAAAACACCCTCTTGTCGTCAATTTAGCTGGCGGACCCTCACGAGGAACAGCACTCAGAATCAGGATCCCCGCAATCAATAGTGAATACCTTTGCTTCGAGCGCCC
>CAPT01000095.1:0-12371 GCA_001039675.1 Nakaseomyces delphensis CBS 2170
TAATATCATATAATAATATATAATAATAATACTATATATCTATATATTATATTATATTACGGTCTTCTTTATACTTAATATAATCTATAATTAAATAATTTAATAAATATATAATAATATAGGATATATGAATAATTATATTATAATTAATAATAATAATTCTGATAGTAATTATAATTATAATAATTAATTATCCCGGCATATTTATATACTTATGTATATAAATATGCCGGGTATATCATCTATATATTATAATATATCATATATAAACTTATAATAATAATATTATTATTATGATATTATTTATACTTAATATATACCCCGGACCAGAAACATCATAGATGTTTCTGGTCCGGGTTTAATAATATAATATAAATGAAATATAAATAATACTTTATATGATATATGATATATAATATATGAATAATATATTATTTATATTAATTATAATAATAATAATAATAAAGATATTCCGGTTTATTTATATATATTATATATAAATAAACCGGATAATATATGTATATATGATATATATACTATATACTATATATAAATTATATAAACCCCGGAACAAAAACATCATCCTTAAAGAATGATGTTTTTGTTTCCGGGGAATATAATAATATATATATATATTAATTTATATATTATTCCTATATTATAAGCAATATATTATATGTATATATATAATAATATTTAAATAAATGTAATATGATGTAATTGGTTAACATATTAGGTTCATAACCTAATTATATACGTTCAAATCGTATTATTGCTATAAATAATATATAATATATTATATAAAGGAAAGTCTTATATATATAAATTATTATAATAATCCGGAATATTTACATATAATATATGCCCCGGAAGACAAACATCTTAGATGTTTGTCTTCCGGGGTAAATATTCCGGATATCCTATTATAATATAATAAAATAATAAATATAAATAAATCTAATATGAAAATAATATAATAATATACATATATAATTAAATATAATTATAATATATAATATATATATAATATATATTATATAATATTAAAGTTATATAATAAATATATATTAATTAATTTTTAATATATATATACATAAATAAGCTTATATATAATATATTATATATTATTTAATACAGATAGAAGCCAAAAGGTGAGGCACTTTCTTTGGGTGAAAGATTTAGTTAGTTCGAGTCTATCCTATCTGATTTAATTTAAAAATAATTATATATAATTTATATTATATATTAAATATAAATAATATTATATATAATTATATAAAAATGTGTAAAGTTAAAGAAACTTAATATAATAAATATATATTATATATATATATTTGACCCCGGAACAAAAACATCTTTAGGGATGTTTTTGTTCCGGGGTATATATTTATAAATTATTATAAATAATAAAATTATGGTACAAAGATGATTATATTCAACTAATGCCAAAGATATTGCAGTATTATATTTTATAATTGCATTATTTAGTGGTATGGCCGGAACAGCTATGTCTATGATTATTAGATTAGAATTAGCTGCACCTGGTTCACAATACTTAGCAGGTAATAATCAATTATTTAATGTATTAGTTGTAGGACATGCTGTATTAATGATTTTCTTCTTAGTTATGCCTGCATTAATTGGAGGTTTTGGTAAAAACCTTAATAATAATTATTATAATCTTATTAATCCCAAAACTATAAACATCATCTACAAGAATGATGTTTTAGTTTTGGGAAATAATAATACTCAATTATATAATATTAATAATCCTAATAATTATATTAATAATCTTATTAATCTTAATAATAATAATATTATTAAAATATATATATCAAAAAGATATATAAATCTATATAATAAAAATAGGATAGGACCATATTTAAGTGGTTTAATTGAAGGTAATAGTACTATTATAGTATCTAATAATATAAAACCTTTAATTAATATTCTTTTTCCTATTAATGATAAATCTTTAGCTAATTATTTATGTAATTTATTAAATATTGGTAAAGTATATAATATTAATAATAATTGTTGTATATGACAATTATCAAAAATAGAAGATTTATATATTATAATTACTATGATTAATGGTTATTTTAGAACATCTAAAATTCAATTATTATATAAATTAATTAATTGAATAAATATATATATTAATAATCTATTAAATAGTAATATTAATCTATTAAATTATAATAATAATAATAATAATATTATTATAAACTATATTATACCTAAATCTATAGATAATCTATTATTAAAAGATAATAGTTGATTATCAGGTTATAGTGATATTAATAGTATATTTAATATAAATATTAATAAAAAGAGAAATAATTCTCATATTATATTAAATTATAATTTAAATATAAAATTATTATATCTTAATAATATTAATAATATATATAATAATAATATTATAATAGATATTGCACTATTATTTAATAATAATTTAATTATTAAATCTAAAAATATAAAATATAAAGATAATAATAATTCTAAATTATATTATAATTATATAGTATCTATTACAAATAATATTAATAATTTATTATTAGTTAATAATTATTATAATAGATATCCTTTATTATCAAGTAAATATTTAAAATATAAAAATTGATCTAATATATTATTATATATTAATAATCATAATAATTCATTTATTAATATAGAATGTATTAAATATTATAATAAATTAATAATTAATAATAATAATTATAATAGGATTATTAAAGATTATAATTGAGAACATTTAAATAATAATTATTATATTAATCCTGATATATAATATTTATTATTATATTAGGATAGTTGCCGTTATATATTGTAAAATATATAATTATTATATCACTATATTCTGGAAACTCCTAAAGCTTTATATAATATATAATAATATTATTTTATTAAATAATATTATTTATTTAATTGAAAAATAATTATAAGTTTATATATTAATAATTATAAAGATATTATATATATATATATTAAATATATTATATAATAATGGACAATCAGAAGGAAACGAATTATAATCCCGGAATATTCCTATATTATTATATGGGAATATTCCGGGTAATATATGTATATATAATATTATTATTCATATTATATGAATATTATTCATAATAATGAATATTATTATATTTATATATTTATATAAATAATTATTATTATATATATAATTATATTAATAATTATATATTAGGATCCTCAGAGACTACACGTGATAAATATATATATATTATATTATATATATATTATATATATATTAAGATATAGTCCAATTTATATAGAAATATATAAAATAATATAGAACTATATGTTACCATTAATGATTGGAGCATCAGATATGGCATTCCCAAGATTAAATAATGTTGGTTTTTGATTAATTGTACCTGCTTTAGTATGTTTAGTTACATCTACATTAGTAGAAGCTGGTGCTGGTACAGGTTGAACTGTAAAGATATGCAGTTATAAAATGTTACTTGATGCATAAAATACCTTATATTTTCCTTAATATAAAATATATTTATTAAAATACTTATTATATATTATAAGAATTATATATTATTCTTATTATAATTAAATATATAATAGTTAAAATGTTTAATATTATAGGTTTATATGCCAGTATATTTATATTATATAATATATAATATATTTCAGAGACTTAATGTAACAAAATTTATTAATATTATAATTATAGATAATATTATTCTTAATTATAAACCCGGTACATTAACTTTAATATAATGTTAATGTACCGGGTAATAAATTTAAGACATAGTCCAAACAATATAGTAATATATTGATTAATAATAAAAATGATATCCACCATTATCTTCTATTCAAGCTCATTCAGGACCTAGTGTAGATTTAGCTATTTTCTCATTACATATGACTTCTATTTCTTCATTATTAGGAGCTATTAACTTTATTGTTACTACTTTAAATATGAGAACAAATGGAATGACAATGCATAAATTACCTTTATTTGTATGAGCTATTTTCATTACAGCGTTCTTATTATTATTATCATTACCAGTATTTTCTGCAGGAGTTACTATGTTATTATTAGATAGAAACTTCAATACTTCATTCTTTGAAGTTGCGGGAGGTGGTGATCCGGTATTGTATCAACATTTGTTTTTAGAGTATCTTGAGTTTATAAATTATGTAATAATCATAGTTTCATTAGTATTATTTATAGAAATATCATTATTATTAAATCAAAAATGATATAAAGATGAAAAATATGAAAAGAATAGTGATATTTTAAAAGAGAATTTATTATTTAGAAAAGATAAGAAATTTAATTTTAAACAATTTTATAGAAAATATGAAGAAATAAAACCTAATAATAAATTACCAGATAAAGAATTTTTAGAATGATTTATTGGTTTTTTTGAAGGTGATGGTTCATGACTATTAGCTAAAAGAGGTGATATTTCAGTTGTAGTTCTACAAGGTGATAAAGATATTAATATTTTAAATTATATTATAGGAAACTTAAATATAGGTCTAGTTTTAGTACAATCTAAAAAAGATAATCTTTATAGATGAATTGTTCATAAAAGAAGAGATATTTATTTATTATCATTATTATTTAATGGTAATTTAACATTACCACTTAGATATGCTAAATTTAGTATTATATTATCTATATTAAATGAAAAATTATTAAAAAATAATGAACCTCTTATTAAATTAAAAGAATATTGTAGATTACCTACATTAAATGATTATTGATTAAGTGGTTTTCTAGATGCTGAAGGTTTTTTTGGAGTATATTATTCAGAAAAGAATAATAGATTTAATACTTTATATTCATTATCACAAAAACATTTAGTTAATAAATATGTTTTAGATTATATTTCTATTATATTTATTAAAGAAAATAAAGTATCTCCTCATTCAGTTAAAAATGTTTGAGAATTAAGAATTTATGGTTTACTTAATTGTTTAATTGTTAAAAAATATTATGATAAATATCAATTAAAAACTATTAAATTAGATAGTTATAATAAATTTATAGAAATTTTATTAATAATTAAAAATAATCAACATAAAATTCTTAGTCAAAGAGAATTAATAAAAGAAAAAGCTAAATTAATTAATAAACATTAATATAAATTTCATCTTTTTTATAAATATTACTAATAAATAAATAATATTATTACTTTTTTATAAATAAAAATGGAAACAAAGAAAATAATTTAACGTAAGTTATATAAATATAATATAGCAAATGTAATAAATATAAATAAGACTATATTATATAATATTTATTTAATAAATATATTATTTTCTAGTATATATATCATAATACTATATATATATATATTATATTATATTATATTATATATATATATAGATATATATGCAACATTGATGGTACGGTTAACTATTTCTCAGATATAGACCGTCGGTTATTATTAATCCTAAAACAAAATATCTTTAAAGATAATGTTTATGGGAATATATTAATAATGATTGCTACAGACTGCTTCATCAATGGGTTATTATATTAATATAATAGCTTAATGTACAGTCGGAATCACATATATATATATATTATATAATAATTATTATATTATATTTATATTATATTATATTATAATAATATAATAGAATTACCGGAATACATTCATATTTTATAAATATGTATGTATTCCGAATAATAAATATATAAATATATATGATAAATATATATATATATATATGGTTATAATTAAACATAATAATATTATTATTATTATGTATTTATAAGGTATATATTACAAGAGTATAATTTTATATAATTAATAAATATAAACCCTGGAACAAAAACATCTTTAAGTTTTTGTTCCGGG
This sequence comes from Nakaseomyces delphensis CBS 2170, assembly GCA_001039675.1. Taxonomy (NCBI): domain Eukaryota; kingdom Fungi; phylum Ascomycota; class Saccharomycetes; order Saccharomycetales; family Saccharomycetaceae; genus Nakaseomyces; species Nakaseomyces delphensis. The sequence continues at coordinate 5,859 of CAPT01000095.1, forward strand.
GAAATATTATAATATTCTTAAATAATAATATTATTATTATTATTATTATTTTAAACAGTTATAATATTTTCTTAAAATTATATAAAATTAAGAGAATATATATTTAGATATCGGATTCTTCGGTCATCCTGAAGTATATATTTTAATTATTCCTGGATTTGGAATTATTTCACATATTGTATCTACATATTCTAAAAAACCAGTATTTGGTGAAATTTCTATGGTATATGCTATGGCATCTATTGGTTTATTAGGATTCTTAGTATGATCACATCATATGTATATTGTAGGTTTAGATGCAGATCTTAGAGCTTATTTCACATCAGCTACTATGATTATTGCTATTCCTACAGGAATTAAAATTTTCTCATGATTAAATATAATGTTGTTGATCATGAATAATTATTATAATAATATTATAAAACTACTTTATAATTATATAGTATATAAAATAGTATCTAAAGATAATAATATTAATAATAATAATCTAAATAATAAATTAGTAATTTATGGTCTTAATTTAGAATCTAATATTAATAAACCTAGATTTGATAATAATATTAAAAGAATAATTAATATTCCTAATAATATTATATATATTATTCTAGGTATTTTATTACTAGATGGTTCTATTATATATACATCTAATAAGAAATTAGATATTAAAGATATTATAAATATTAATTGTAGATTTAGAATTAAACAATCATTAAAAAATACAGAATATTTAATTTATGTATTTAGATTATTAGAACATTATTGTATTTCATATCCTAAATTAAAAATTGATAAAGTAAGAGGTAAAGAATATATTCAATTAGAATTTTATACTAGATCTTTACCATGTTTTACATTATTAAGAAAACATTTTTATAAAGGTAGAATTAAAATTATTCCTAATGATTTATATGATTTATTAAATTATGAATCTTTAGCACATATAATTATATGTAGAGGTTTATTTATTAAAGATAAAGGTATTTATTTAAATATAGAACTATATCTTTTAAAAGAATTAATCCATATTATAAATATTTTAAATATTAAATTAAATTTAGATTGTACTTTACTTAAAAATAATAAAAATAATAATTATTATATTAATATTAATAATAAATCTATAAATTTATTATATAAAAATATTAATAAATATATTATTCCAAGTATAAAATATAAATTTAATTATAAAGTTAATTAATAAAAACATCTTTATATATACTTTTTATAGTAAAATTTTAATTAAAGATGTATATTATTATATATAATTATTATAGAGGCAAACTCGAGGGAAACCCATAATATTAATATAAATATAAATATAATATAGTATATTATAATTATTCTATAATTATATATTCCCCGGAACAAAAACATCCCTAAAGATGTTTTTGTTCCGGGGGTTAATATTTATATATTATTATGGACAATCGTCGAACTAAATTATATTAAGAAATTAATATATAAAAGCGTAGAGACTAGATGCCTCTGATATTTCTAAGTAAATATATATATATATATATTTATATGAATATATAAGGTATAGTCCAAGGTATTAGTAATAATATTGAAGCAATACTTCAAATATTAATATATATATATATATATATTATATATTAATATCCATTATAATATTCTTAATATATATATATATAATAATTATAATAATATTATATATATATATAAATTCTATATATTTAATATATTATAGAATGAGATATATTAATCCCTATAATAATATAATAATATTATATTATTATTAAGATAATAATAAATAAGGAGCAACAATTTATGGAGGTTCTATTAGATTAGCTGTACCTATGTTATATGCTATTGCATTCTTATTCTTATTTACTATTGGTGGTATGACAGGAGTTGCATTAGCTAATGCTTCATTAGATGTAGCATTCCATGATACATATTATGTAGTAGGACATTTCCATTATGTATTATCTATGGGAGCAGTATTCTCAACAATTGCCGGTTATTATTATTGAAGTCCTCAAATTTTAGGATTATATTATAATGAAAAATTAGCACAAATTCAATTCTGATTAATCTTCATTGGTGCTAATGTACTATTTATGCCTATGCATTTCTTAGGTATTAATGGTATGCCAAGAAGAATTCCTGATTATCCTGATGCATTTGCAGGTTGAAATTATGTAGCTTCTATTGGTTCATTTATTGCTATGATCTCATTAGTATTATTTATTTATATTTTATATGATCAATTTGTAAATGGTTTAACTAATAAAGCTAATAATAAATCAGTATTATATACTAAATCACCTGATTTTGTAGAATCAAATGAAATCTTTAATTTAAATACAATTAAAACTTCTTCAATTGAATTCTTATTAACTTCTCCACCAGCTGTACATTCATTTAATACACCAGCTGTACAATCTTAAATGATTATTCCTATAATATTCTTAAAAAAAATTATTAAATATAATATATACTATATATATAATAAATATAATATTATTATTATTATAATTAATATAAAGGGGATATAAATATATCTGTATATACCCGGGACAATTATAATTGTCCCGGGTATCCCTATTATATATATATAATTATTATTATTATTATAAATTATAAATATAATATTTAATTAAATATTATAATATTATATATGATATTATATTATATTATTATATTATATGATATAATAGAATAATAGTCCCGGAATACATCTCTTTAAGAGATGTATTCCGGGTTCTATATTTTAATTATAATATATTATATATTATATATTATATTATATTATATATTATATATACTATATTTTTTATATAATAATATATATTATTATAAATATATATATACTATAATATTATAATACTATAATATTATAATACTATTATATTATAATAGTATATACTATATATTATATACTATAATATAATTATATATATATTATTATTATATATATTATAAGTATATTATTACTATATTAAATAAGTATATATATATATATATACATATTAAACCCGGAATATTTACATATATTAATTAATTAAACCCGGACCAGAAACATCTATGATGTTTCTGGTCCGGGGTAGATATTCCGGGTATATATTAATACAATTATATAATAAATATATATATTATATAAAATATATATATTTATGTAAGTTATAAATATATTAAATTATATCTATATATAATATTATTATTATTATTAATAATATTATATTTGTTGTATATTATATAAAAATATAAATTATAAAATATGCCACAATTAATTCCATTTTACTTTATGAATCAATTAACATATGGATTATTATTAATTACAGTATTATTAATCTTATTCTCACAATTTTTCTTACCTATGATCTTAAGATTATATGTATCAAGATTATTTATCTCTAAATTATAATTATAATTATTATTATATAGTATTATATAGTATTATATAGTATTATATAATTAAATATATTATCCGGTATATAACCTATTATATAATAGGTTATATACCGGATTATTAGTTATATAATATTATTATTACTAATATAATATATATATATATTATATATATATATATACTATATATAATATTAATTAATTAATAGAGTATTATATATTTATAATTATTAAATAATTATAAATTAAATATATTATTATATTTATTAATAATATATTAATAAGTTATATAAATATTAAATTATAAAATATGCAAAATATTAATTATATTAATTCACCATTAGAACAATTTGAAATTAATCTATTCTTATCATTACATACACCTTTTATTAATATGACAGGTTTCAATATTACTACTTTCTCATTATATACTATTATTGTATTATTAATTATTAGTTCATTTTATTTATTAACTAATAATAATAATAAAATTGTAGGATCAAGATGATTATTATCACAAGAAGTTATTTATGATACTATTATGAATATGGTTAAAAGTCAAATTAAAGGTAAAGATTGAGGTTATTATTTCCCATTTATCTATACTTTATTTATGTTTATTTTTGTATCTAATTTATTAAGTATGATCCCTTATTCATATGCTTTAACAGCTCAATTCGTATTTGTTATTTCATTAAGTATGATTATTTGATTAGGTATTACTATTTTAAGTTTATATAGACATGGTGTAGTATTCTTCTCATTATTTGTACCAGCAGGTACAGCTTTACCATTAGTACCTTTATTACTAATTATTGAATTATTATCATATGTAGCTAGATCTATTTCATTAGGTTTAAGATTATCTGCTAATATTTTCTCAGGTCATTTATTAATGGCTATTTTAGCAGGTTTAACTATGACATTCATTCAAATTAATGTATTTACATTATTATTAGGATTTATTCCTTTAGCTATTATTTTAATTATTATGTGTTTAGAATTTGGTATTGCTATTATTCAAGCATATGTATTCTCTATTTTAGCTTCATCTTACTTAAAAGATGGTTTATACTTACATTAATTAAAATAATTAATATAAAGATACTTTTTATTATAATATTCTTTTAAATATACTATATATATATATATATTATATGATATGATATGATATAATATGTATATTATTCGGATCAATAACATTATATTAAAGTTATTGATCCGGATTATTATTATAATATATAATATATTTAATATATATGATATATATTATAAATTATATAGATTATATATATAATATATGATATATATATATTATATAACATATATGATATTATAGTATAATATAATATTATTATATACCCGGACCATAACATCATAGATGTTATGGTCCGGGTTTAACATTATTATATAATTATAATTATAATTATTATTATAATATCATATATATGATATATCTAATATGATATATATTATGTATAGATAATATATATATATAATATGATATGATATAATTATATATAATATATTATATGATATATATATGATATATATATAATATGATATGATATGTATATATATTACCCGGATCAATAACTTTATATTAAAGTTATTGATCCGGGATTACTATTATATTATTGTTATTATATTATTATTATACTATTATTATATATATATATATATTATTATTATATATTAAATATGATATGATATGATATGTATATATTTAATATGATATATATATTAGCCCCCGGAACAAAAACAATCTTTTAGGGTATGTTTTTGTTCCGGGGTATATATGATATGTATATTATATATAAGATATGATATGTATATATAGTATATTACCCGAATCAATAACATTATTATTAATGTTATTGATTCGGGATTACTATTATATAATATATATTATACTATTATATATATATATATTATTATTATAATATAAATAATATTTTATATATTCTAAATTATATAAATTATATATATATTATATATTATATATTATATATCTATTATATAGGTTATCCCGGACCAATTACATATAATTAATGTAATTGGTCCGGGTTATATATTATAATATATTATAATATAATATAATATCATAAATTATATAATATTATATATTATAATATCATATTATACTGAGTATATTATAAGTGATATGTATATTATATACATTATATATATATTATTAATTAATAAAAATGTATAATAATAATAATTTTAATAATTAAAATAATTAAATATATATATATATATATATATTATATATATATATAAAATATATTAATATTTATTAATATATTATAATTATCTATATAAATTAGTTAAATACATAATTATAATTATAAATTATGCAATTAGTATTAGCAGCTAAATATATTGGAGCAGGTATTTCAACTATTGGTTTAATTGGTGCAGGTATTGGTATTGGTATCGTATTCGCAGCATTAATTAATGGTGTTTCAAGAAATCCTTCATTAAAAGATACATTATTCTCATATTCTATTTTAGGTATGGCATTATCAGAAGCTACAGGATTATTCTGTTTAATGGTTTCATTTATTATTTTATTCACAGGGTAAGTTATACTTATTTAATAAATAAATAAATAATAAAAAATAATAATGTTTAAATAATATTCTTATAAATATCTTCCCCGGAACAAAAACATCCCTAAAGATGTTTTTGTTCCGGGGTTATTATATTATATATATATATTATATACTTTAAATATTATATATATATATTATATTTTATATATTATATATACAATAGATACCCGGTATATTCATATATATTATATATGAATATACCGGGTAACCCTTTATATAATTATATATATATATATATATTATATATATATATTATATATTATATTTTATCATATTATATTTATAAATATTATATTATATTTATGATTAATATTATATTATATCATATTAGGTATATATTATATATACCATATTATATATGGTATATATACCGGAATAATAATAATTATAATAATAATTTAATTTAATTTAATTTAATTTAATTTAATAAGATTATTATATAATTATAATATATTATAATATTATATTATTATATATTATATATTCATAATATATATATATTATTATACTATACTATATAGTA
>CAPT01000098.1:0-22024 GCA_001039675.1 Nakaseomyces delphensis CBS 2170
TTNNNNATAAAAAATAAAAATTTTTCAATATAAACTTCCCCCATAAAGTCCCGTACAACATATTAAATATTAATTAATTTCAAGCGTGCCCTGCATCGCCATAAAAAATTTTACTAAACGATTCGATACCATATGATCTGGATATTCTTTTGTTTTAATGCACTGTTTCTTATAGTATCGAGAAACCTGTGTGCCTTTTTCTGCCTCGTTTTAACTAGTTGCTTGTGTGTGAACCCTCGTTTGCTATATCGAGTAATTAGGACAGCGACAATGACCAAGAGTTCGTATAAATATCATTGCAGTCTAAGTAAGTACAGTCTCCATAAAAAATATGAAAAAATTTCTTTTTTTATTCAAAAGAGAACAATGGGAGCTCATAGAATATACTTTTTATTAGTGAAAATCTCGCATATACTAATGCCTTCCATTGTTCTTCTCCTCTTTCCTTTTTTGCTAGAAGAACTATAATAAGACACAAAAAATAAAAAATAAACTTAGCACTGAAATAGTACGCCTTGCTGAGAACGAAGATTTCTCAAAGCACTATTCTGTTTTTGCTATTTTCATGGAATATTTTATTTAGGCTATATTTGTTGGAAGATAAAATCTCCCTACATTCGTGTTTTCTTGACTTAGACTTACTCCCAAATTAATTGGTATTGTATCTGTGGGTTATATATTCGTTGTGTATATGTAAGCTTGTAGTAGCATGTTCGGATCAAACTGGTATTTAACTACGGGACGTTCATCCGCAAACGGTGCGAGTCTTAAAGGCCAATTTTAACGACTCAATTCGCCTCTTTGGCCAAGTGGTAAGGCATCGCACTCGTAATGCGGGGATCGTGGGTTCAATTCCCACAGGAGGCATTTTCAAGAAAATGAGATTACATTTTTCTTTTTGGTAAAAAGGTATTGTTATCCAAAAACTGCTAATCTTATGTAAATGCTCACTAGTAATAGGAATACCGTTGTCTTCTTTTATCAATTTTTTTTTTTACTAATCTAAACACAGCAAATTATTTATAGCATTGTATATATTATTACAGTAAGTGGGAATATCAGTTCTTTTTAGCTTTTGCTTGATCACGTTTGGAGTATATTTCAGTAGTGAATGGCTCCTCGAACTTCAATGCTATGTAGTACATGATGTGGACAAATAGCGCAAGGACTAGCCCTGCTGGTTTACCGGTGATCAAGGAGGTGCCAATAAAAGACATGGTAGAGCCCTGGTACATGGGGTTGTTGGAGACGTTGAATGGGAACGCAGTGACTCTTTCGCTCATTAGGATTCCGAAATAGTCACCCAAATAAGTCCCAGTGATTCCCAGTTGGTACATAGAGGATATTACCAAGACCTGACCGACACCTAATAGACCATAGCCTATGGATTTGAACGTAGGAGTGTCCAGCAACGGCGAGACCTCCTGAAAGCGGAGAGCTTTCTCAAAAGTCAAGTCTCTGGCTATACCGAGGCAGAAGATAGTGGCGGCCAATAAGTAACAACCTCTCTTAGCGGAACCAGCTAGCTTCGTCAAGAAATGAGTGTAGTATTCTAAACGGGCAACGATGTTCCAAAAAACAGGGTTAAATATGATGAAAAGCAGAGCAGTCACGAAATATGGACCATCATAGTCGATGGCCTGAGCCAATATCTCAATCCAGTTTTCTATAGTGATGATTTTGTCCTCAACAAACTCAGTGTCAAATAGCATCGGTTACTTCCTTTATGGTTTTTTCCGTAATGGCAATTTCTAACCCTTATGTCAATAATTGTTGTTATCAGGAGTAAATGTAATTCACTATTTGTCAGATGAAGAGCAACTTTGTCAGCCAGTTTATATATATTCAAGTTCCCAATCCGCAGTTGTCTCTCCTCACTTTCCTCCTCCCCTTTTACACATTCACGCTCCATCAAACCACATTTGCACATGCGCGGCCATTCACGTCGCCGTGACACATGTGACGCCGTAATATTCCAACACGATGTTTACTATTTATACATTAGTTATCATTAGCCAATAAGCCCCAATGCAACATAAAATATATTCCCACTCTCTCTATATATATTTATATATATATATATTCTGACCGCTCCTCCTTGCTTTAGCTATGTATTGTGTTTAAAAGATCAACCGTCTCTTGGAACGCGTCTACTTCCTGCTTAGACAGCTCCTGTTCTCTTTCAAAGGTCACAAGCTTTGACAGAGATTGGATCTCGCCGTTGTATTTAACTTGGGCATGGTATGTTGGAACTACCTTTGTGAGGTCTGCCCCATTGAGTTCTCTACCTCGCAGTTGAGGTACTTCATCGAAGTTTAGTGCCTCCTCTACCTCTGTATGACCTGTAAGCTCAATGCGGGCCGGCACTATATAGACACTAGACATTTATACCGTAATATTATCTTGTTAGCACTACCACAATTTTGCTGCCCCGAACTCAAAAGTTCCCTATTAATAGTTTACCTTCTATAAAATAAATCCAAGGCATTTTTTCGTTTTTCTAAGGAAATTTTACAAATTTACGATGAGCTTTAACTGGTATGAACAGAAGCATAGTTTCTGTAATACTTTATTTTATCGTTCACTACAACAGGAAGAACAGTAAATAAAAACAGATGGGTGTAACAGAATTGTACGGTGGTGCTATCACTACATTTATTCCGGATGGGTTTTTGGACGCGTCGATGCTAAGGGAGGTACCTGACACTCAGGAGGTTTATGTGAACAGTCGACAGGAACAGGAGGCCGAAATGGCTGAGGATGGGTTGGGAACTAACGAAAGCGTTATTATTGACCTGTTGCAACGTGTAGATGCCCAAGATGACGACGCGTTGCTAGTTCATGTCGAAGATATAACTGCTCTTAATGGTGGCAACAGTTTTGATATCATCAAGAAGGATACTGCTCCAGATGGCACCATTACATGCATTCTAGCGGAATCTGCATATAAGTGGGGCAAGAAAGATCTAAAGGAGGCCCTGATAATTTGTCTGGCGTTGAAAAGACTGCGAGATGTTGAGACAGATGTGGTGATATCGATTAATGTCCCACTGTTACCAAAAGAACTACAGGAACATGACGAGGTACCGCCACGGGCCTATGCATGTTACAAAATTCTCCATGAGATGGTAAAGCAATTCAAAATCGAAGACAAGTCACTGTTTGCCTGAAAAATGACCAAAAAAATTCTTTTTTCTTTTCTACTGAACAAGGTAAGTGTCTATATGGAATTGCTCTTCCATACTTCTTTGCTAACCTTGTATCAAAAACACTGTTGTTGTAAACAACTTCTTATATCAATTACTATGTATTATGAGTGTAGTAACTATTAACGATTTTATTTTTGGTCTTTATTTTGAATTTTTGTTCATTTTGGGACCCCCATCGCGACTATTACAAAGTTTGCTGCTATTTACTATACAAGTATTATTTATTGTCGATGTGGTGTGTAGTTTTGATCCGGCTTCGAAACAATCCTGAGTTTTTCACAATTTGGTTATTGAGTGCTACCAAAATTTTAAAATCCCTTCTTTTAGGTATTCGTGGGAGTTAGAAGTTATTTTATTGAATCTTTCAACGTTTCAACATTAGAAGGCTTCTGTTTGAAAACTCATATACCTTACTCTAATTTCAAGAAGTGATATACTGTTTGTTAAAAAGGGTGATCTGTGTTTATAATGGCAAAGAGGAGAGTTATTTTTAAGAGTCCCAGATCAATAGCGTTTGTTTTGGCAGGGATTATCAGTATTGCACTTTTGATCAAGTTTTCCTTTAATTCCCGGGCCACAGACCTTCAGAATATATTACAGAATTTACCCAAGGAGATAACCCAAAGCATTAATGTCGCAAATTCGAACCAGAAAGCCGACTCAGATATAATGGCGAAGTTTTCTAAGCTTGCGGAAGACATAAAAATGAAACAAGAGGAGCAAAGTAAGCAATTTGAAAGAGAGAGAAAAATCCTAGAACGGAAACTAAGAAATATTAAGCAACTGTCTCCAGACTCATCTCTTCGTGAGAAACTCGCATATAATTTCGAGTATGATGGTAAGATAAAATTTCCTGCGTTTTTATGGCAGGCTTGGTCCGGTTCTTTATCGACTGAAGAGATTGCAAACGTTAGAGCTATATGGCAAGAGAAGAATCCTGGTTTTGTTCATGAAATATATATTGAAGATATGATGCGTGCCGTTGTATTCCATTATTATTCCGGAATTCCTGAAATCTTGGAAACTTACAACTCATTACCACATAAAATTTTAAAAATTGATTTCTTCAAATATCTGATTTTACTGGCGAAAGGTGGTACTTACATTGACGTTGATACAACGCCATTGCAACCAATTCCAAACTGGATCCCAGAAACCATTTCACCTAGTGATATCGGTCTGATAATTGGTATCGAACATGACGGGAAAGATAAGGACTGGAGATCTCATTACGTTAGAAGATTGCAATTCGGTACGTGGGTAATACAAGCCAAACCGGGTCATCCTGTTATAAGGGAAGCTGTGGCTAAAATTGTTGAAGCTACCAAGGAAGGACTGCAATCCGGTACGATAGATAGTTTCAATCCTAGAAATGATCTCAGTGTCATGTCATATACAGGATCAGGAATGTTTACCGATGCTGTATTCGAATACCTGAATGACTATATTAAAAGTGGTGTTGACAAAAAGGTTACGTGGAAGGATTTCACAGATTTAATTGAACCAAGAATTGTCAGTGACATTCTTGTTTTCCCAACCTTTTCTTTCGATGTTCCAAAAACGTTCGATAAGGAAGATCCATCACGGCCACTATTTTTCATCACGCACTTAAGAAACAAGTTCTGGAAAGAAGCTCCAAAAGTAGCTCAATAGTTCTGGTATCATAGATTTTTGTTTTTATTACACATTAACTTTTGTATATTAACATGTAATGTTTATTCAAAATAATCCCTATTCTATTTTAAACCTATTATATTATTTATTTGAAACTCAACTGCTTTGGGCATTTATTAATGTTTTGTACCAATATTATAGTATTTTTCGGTCACATTCAATTTGGAAAAACAAACAAACAAAGCATTGAAATAAAAAACTATTGCGACAGCAATGAATGATCAAATTATTTATCCAATACTTTTTATATCGAAATTTAATTTACATTTTATGTAATTGCAATTCTAGTATTTTTGTTTTGTTGTTTTTTTTTGCAGAAGAAACCAACAAAAAAGAATTTTTTAATATTTAATACCAGATTAACAAGTTCTTTAACAGTTGTTCAGATTTAATGTAAATCTCCTAGTAAGTGGTCTCCTGCTTCTGCTTAGCTTCTCTCTCGAGTCTCTCTTCAATTTCCCTTAATTCCTGTTCTCTTTGTAGTAGTTCCTTTCTCTTTAAGAGCAGTTCTTGTTGTACTCTTTCTTCAAACGCCTTTAATCTCTCCTCTTCTAGTCGTATCTGTTCTTCGCGAGCCATATAAGTATCTGTGGTTGAGTGGTTGTCACCTGGATTTATCATTAGCGATGGGGATTGCTGAGAAACTGGAGATTGGGACGATCTCTGTGGTGGCATGACCAGATCGTTCCTATGTTGTTGTGGAGCATTATCGTTTCTAAAGTTGAAGCTAGTCTCACCCGATAGCGCCTCAGTTCTATAACGCTCGTACAATATTTCATGGGTGTAATCTTTCAGATCATTTAAGTGAGAAATCAATAGCGCATTCCTTAGGACAACGAAATCAGAAATAGAGGTATCTTCAACATCTAGCGTTCCCCAAGGATACTTCCTACCTCTTATGATGACTGAATCACCGATATCGAACACGTCATTAGATCCAATTACGGAGAATGGCAATAATGAACGTAGGTAGGTATTTGTTTCAAAATCCTCGTCTGTGATATCCTCTTCATCAAATGGAAAATTATAGATAGGTAAGTTATGACGATCAATATCTTCCATGATCAATTTCTTATTCAACTTCAATTCTTCTGGCGTCAAAGAGTCCGCCTTGCTTATCACTGGGATAACATTCACCAAGGTTCCCAATTGTCTCATAAACTCGATGTCCATCTCCTTCAAGCCATGTCCAGTTGGCACAATCATATACAGACAACAATGAGCTCTACCATCTTTAAATCTAGGGTTTCTACGGACTCTACTCTCTTCCAACAGAATCTCATCATACTGATGGCGAATGTAGTCTGATATAATATCAAAGGATTTCGTGTTGTCTAAGGAATCACCGAAACCAGGGGTATCCACAATATTCAATTGTATCTTAACACCTTGATCATCTTCTAATTCCACAGTTTCCTCCCTCAATTGCAGCTCCACCTCTGTACTAGTATCTGTTGGAAGCATAACAGTAGTAGAGACATCCACAACCTGCTGCCCGCACAGAGTATTGATAAAGGTAGAACGGCCACAACCAGATTGACCGACAATCATTAATGTGAACGTAATACCTTTCCTCAAATGTTTCCTCTTCCTGAGCGTCGAAGACGCATCAATGATCCCTGACATTTGTTTATATATATATATATTTTGATTTATATCTCTTTCTTTCTTCTTAATTGAAAACTAGATAAAAGCTACTCAAAAATTGCTCTTTTGTAATTCAACTTGCCTTTTGATCCGGGCTTTTGTTTTTTTTTTTTTTTTTTTATTTTTTTATTTTTTATATTTTATTGTTTTTTTTTAAACTTTCCATTTTTGATCCGAAGTCACGTGCACAAACGTAAACAAAAATATAATGACACGTGACAAACAAACAATTATAATTATAAACGAAATTACACGTGACATTATGATATACGAATAACCACTTTTTAAAAACGTAGAAAAGGATTAGTGACTCATTTATGTTACCCGGATAATGCTGGAAAAAAAAAATCAAAAAGATCAAAAGATGTGCAGATGTACACATATATACATATATATACATATACAGATATTAATATTGCTATTTCAATCTCATCTCTCTGGTCTACTTAACGTGATACTGGTATTCATCTGGGTTGCAAAAACGTAATTGCAGTACATAATTTTTTTTTTTTATCTTTGTGAAGCTTTTTTTTCTTTCGGATTTTAGATTTTGGATCAAATAATGGGCCGTAAAGTTGTGTTGATAGATAACTACGATTCTTTCACATGGAATATCTATGAGTACCTGTGCCAGGAGGGTGCTGATGTTGAAGTTTTCCGTAATGATAAGATTACTGTTGATGGCGTTGTGGCGCTACAGCCTGAGATTTTGTTAATCTCTCCAGGTCCAGGTCATCCAAGTACTGACTCCGGTATCTCCAGAGATTGTATTAGACACTTCGCTGGGAAAATCCCAGTCTTCGGTGTGTGTATGGGTCAACAGTGTATGTTTGAGGTATTCGGAGGTGAAGTCGCATATGCAGGGGAGATCGTGCACGGTAAGACCTCTCCGATTTTCCATGATAATCGTGGATTTTTCAGAAATGTTCCACAGGGTGTTGCTGTGACACGGTACCATTCTTTAGCCGGTACCCAACAAACTCTACCAGATGTCCTTGAGGTGACTGCTAGAACTGAACAGGGCATTATCATGGGCGTTAGACACAAGGTATACACAGTCGAAGGTGTCCAGTTCCATCCAGAATCGATCTTGACCGAGGAAGGTCATCTCATGATAAAAAATATCTTGGAGGTTACCGGTGGCACTTGGGAAGAAAATGAGAATAATAGAAAGCTCGTAAAGGTAACCTCAGATGGCACGGGAATTACACCGGTAGGTGGTTCAATTTTGGACAGAATTTACGCAAAAAGAAGGGCTGATGTTGACGAGCTTAGCGAGAAACCTGGTTTCACTTGGAACGATTTGCAAGCAAACTTGAAACTAGGGCTAGCGCCTCCTGTTAATAATTTTTACAATAAGTTAACGTCATCGAAATCCAGAGCTGTAGTCCTGGCAGAAGTTAAGCGTGCATCGCCTTCAAAGGGTGACATTAACATTGATGCTGTTGCGGCAGAACAAGGCTTAAAATACGCTAAGGCCGGTGCCTCCGCTATCTCAGTATTGACGGAACCTCATTGGTTTAAAGGCTCAATTCAGGATCTAATTAATATTCGCAGAGCACTTGATAATGAATTCAAGAAGCAGTCTTCCGAGAGACCTTGCATTCTAAGAAAAGAATTCATTTTCTCAGAATATCAAATCCTAGAGGCAAGATTAGCAGGTGCAGACTCTATCCTGTTAATTGTGAAAATGCTGACGAAGAACGAGCTTGCAAAACTATACAGTTTTGCCAAGAGTCTAGAGTTAGAACCACTAGTGGAAGTTAACTCAAAGGAAGAGCTTGATATAGCAATTGAAATTGGTTCAAAGGTCATTGGTGTCAATAATAGAGATCTGCACTCATTTAATGTCGATCTCAACACAACGAGCTCACTTATTAGCCATGTGCCCTCTGACACATTGCTGATTGCGTTGTCAGGAATAACATCCCCTGACGATGCAGAAAATTATAAAAGGGAGGGTGTTCACGGTTTCTTAGTTGGAGAAGCCTTAATGAGGTCAGAAAACCCAGGTAAATTTATCTCTGCATTGTGCGAATAGGCTTATTGGGAATCTATTTTCATCAGAAACTTATTCACAAACTAAATATGAACTTTTTTTCGTTATATATAAACAGCTCCCAATATACATATATAACAGAAACACTATAAATATTTGCATTTCATTTACACATCTAAACAAAGTTCAAATAAGCAATTGCATTAGTTTCAAAAAGGCACCAAATTAATTACAAAAAGGATCTATATATTATAATTCTAATATGGGAGGGGGGTACATAAAAAGATAAAGAATTTGCATATATTTTTTTTTTTTAAATACAAGAAAAACAGAAAGAAAAGGCGTTTTATGTATCATGGGAAGAACACCTTCCATTATTATTTACCAGAAAAAAATCAATAATTGCACCGGTTTGGACGTTAAAAAAAAATCCAATGGCTAAAATGATTCTGCAAAAACTTTACCCAATAAATAAGACTTGCCCTTTTGCACTGTTTCAAAAAAAAAATGAAGTCTATTTTTTTCTCTCTTAGGTATTTCATACTTTTCTGAGAACTGCAGGAATTAATATTGGTTTAAATAAAATTGGAATATTGGTTTTAGTATTTGACATAGAAGAAATGATTTTCTTCTCTTTTAAAATTCTTTGAATTTAATGAATATAAGTGAAATAAAAAAAAAAAAAAATAACAACAAATAAAAATTGTCTACCATAGGAAAGATGACCTGCGGAAATCATAAACAAAAAATATGAAAAATATTAAGTTGTAATAGAAATCATATTGTCTTTTTAATGACCGCTACCTGCAATTTCGATAGTTGGAGCACAGCCCAAGGTCTTCTTTAGTTGACCGTAGATACCGAATTGTAGAGAGGTTAGGGTACCGACCATAACCAGACGAGTAGGTAGACCAGCAAAGGAGCCGACGAAACCCAATTGCTTAGCCAATTGGAACAACAGACCAACGGTACTCTGACCTGGAGCCTTACTGGTCTTGTTAACCTTGGATAGCAAAGTGTCGGCTGGTTGAGAAACAATGGCGGCAGCTAGACCAGCGGTCAAACCGGACAACAAGTTAATACCGGTTAGGACTGGTTGGGACAAAGTTTCCTTTGCTGGAACAAGGGAGAAGTACAATTCAGAGGCACGTTCGAAGACCAAGAACTTGGCAATGTTGTATGGAATTTGCTTGAACAAGATAGGGGTGAAACCACTGTAGAAAGAGCCGACACCTTCTTCTTTCAAGATTCTGGAGAAACCACCGACTAGACCGCTGGCAAAAGTTGGTTGGGAGACCAGTCTGATTCTGGTGGCCTCCAATGGACACAAAGCGATATCAGCCAGGAATTCAGCGGCGGCGGCGGAACCGATGTAGACGGAGTTCTTGTACCTGGCGGCGGTGTCGTAGCCCAAAGTGTCGATGAAGAACTTCTTGAACACTTCGTAACCACCGAACTTGAAGGCACCCTGGATAGAGTAACCCAGCAAAGTTGGGCCGAAACCGGTCAATAGGGCACCGGCACCTTCTTCGGCGATGATTTTACGGAAAGAACCGACCATACCCTTGTTGTATACGGTTGGCTCCAGCTGGATTCTGGTCTTGACGACATCGATAGGAACCATACTGGAGTGAGTAGAACCACAACCGATGGCACCGGCTAGCGCAAACTTGGCATAGTCAGAGTAAGTGTATTGAGGGAGAGCTTCAGTTTGGGACATTTTTTGTATATTATATTAAATTTTTTGTTGGCTTTTCGTTTGGGATTTTTGATTTCTGAAAAAAGATCGATCAGAAAGAGGTGTTTATAAAAGAATATTATAAGTAGAAGCAAAAAAAGATCCGGCAGACGTAGATTGCTCTTGCTTGTTTATAACAGAAATGCAAGTTAACGGTGATATATTCGATGCTTAATTACTTATATATGAAGGGTTGGGAAAACA
Organism: Nakaseomyces delphensis CBS 2170; assembly: GCA_001039675.1. Lineage (NCBI taxonomy): Eukaryota > Fungi > Ascomycota > Saccharomycetes > Saccharomycetales > Saccharomycetaceae > Nakaseomyces > Nakaseomyces delphensis. Next base: position 10,472 of record CAPT01000098.1, read on the forward strand.
TTAGTAACGGGTGTCGACGGAGACAGCGAAGGAAAACCTGAAAAAAAAAACTTGAAAAAAACACCTCGGTCCCCGCGAAGAAACCGCCGCACAAATGCCCCCACATGCGATTAGCCAAAAGGGCTCTTTCTACAAGGCGACCCGTAATTCCCTCTTTTTGCTAAGAAAACAAGAGCAGGAGGGGGGTGAGGACCCCGGCTATACCGGCGGAACTAGGCGCGTGTATTACAGGAATACACAACCAGTCTACAACTCCCAGTCTACAACCTATATACATAATGGCATAGACCTTTAACAATAATGTTTTCTATATGTCCACCAGGGAAAAAGGGACCCCGTTTTCATTTCGTACAGAACGACTAGATTCCTCCTCTCTGATTGGCCAGCTGTGCTCACACACAGTTTTTTTTGTATTTATTTATTTAGCAGATGTCACGAGGGTTGTCAGGCGGGGGGTAACCCCCGACTGACAACAACAACAACATGGGGCCCATGTTAGCTATGTAGCCACATGGCCAGTTTCGTTTTGTATGTTCTGTTCCCGCACAGACGATAGAGAAATGAAGGTTCAATTAACTTGGTCTTCTTTATATTTCTAAATAATCGGGGGGAAGTTTAGTTGCAAACCTATCAACTCCGATGAACACCCCAATTTTTATCTTGTCTTATTTTATTTTGCTCGTTTTTCTATATAGGAAGCACCACTATCAAAAAATCTAAAACGAGTCGTTTATAAATTGTATGTAAATTGTCCTTTATAATTTGTCCTTATATTGACCCCTCTCAGAGTTTCAACTCCTTTTTTTTGCAGTAAGCAGGACGTGGAGGGGTAAACGTTATCTAAAGAAATATTCGCAGGGGGGAGCGGGGGCGGGGGGATGGTGCGGCTGTGTGTTCATAATATGGAAAGCCGTGCAAATCCTTTTTTTTTGTTTTATTTACGATAAATAAAATTTCTTTTTTTTCTTTCTATTTTTCCACTACGCCTGTTTTTCTCCTGAGACGCGTACCTCTTTTCTTTTCAAAGTATGGAGTTTTTCCGTGTCCCTCAAAAGAGCACCTGGACAAGAGCGCGGGGGGAGGCTTTTCTCAGGGCCAACCTTTTTTGCGGATCTCTCTCTCTCTCTAGTGCCATCCCAGTGGAGATTAGAGTTATCTAAAACGTCTCCTAATCGGCGTGTGCCCCCATATGCCCCCTTTCGCCCTGGCCAAAATACATACAAATTGTCATTAAAAAACATTATAATACTTGATTTCGCGTGGCCCCTCCCACCGGAAAAACCTGGACACTTGCGAAAAAAAGCCGTGCGAGTTTATCCTTGACACACCATGCACGGAATAACTCCCTGCAGTATTGTCTGTGGAGATGTTCCGATATTTCGGTTAGACAGAGGTTGAACTTACAAGATAACTTGTAGGATAACAAGTTCAGGATAGTGTTTTATTACTTGTTGAGAGTTTTGATTACAAAATCGAGACAATTATGGGCCCTACCCCGCAAAAATTTTTCTTACTTCCTTCCCACACAAGATCGAGAACGCAACCAGGCTTTTAAAACGCGGTTCTCATCGATCTAATACTCCACAAATGTAGCCGGATAAGGAGTCACGGATGCAGACAAATCCACAAGTGGTTGCACACACTACGCAAGAAGCAGAATAAAAAATGCAAAAGTGCAAAAAAAAAAAATTAAATGTGGGGTATTCGGAATAACCTGAATCTTATGTAAGTCAAAGCCCAGGTCATGTTCTTTGAAATCAATTCTTTCTTCTTCCTCTTTTTTTTTGGATATAAATAGTTGAAGTATATTGTAGAGAATCAAAAAAAATATATTTTATCCTTTCCCTTTCCAAGTTCAATAGTATCACTCCAAGTAATATCAAATAAAAAAAATCATCAAATAAAAAATTACAATGGTTCGTTCTAGCTTCGACGACGAAGATAGTACCAAAAAGAGGGGGGAAACTTCTCACATCGAGGACTCCTCCAAGTACGATTTGACCGTTCATCTCTCTTCAAAAGATGACGACTCTTCCTCTTTCAAAAATGTGGACGACATTGAGAAAGTCGAAGACGACGAGGAAGAAGAGGTTCCAATTTTCATCTCCAGAGAAGATATCCCAGACTCTTTGAAGGATTTCACCCTCGAGGAACTGGAATCCCTAGACAAGAAAACTAGAAGAAAGATGGATTTCAGAATCCTTGTCATGGTGTGCTGGATTTATATCTGTAACTACTTGGATAGATCCAACATCGCCTCAGCTAGATTGGGTGGTCTAGAAGACGACCTGAACCTGACAGCTCAACAATACCAAACTGCCATCTCCATCCTATTTGTCGGTTACATCAGTATGCAGATCCCGTGTAACATTATCCTGAACAGGCTGGGTAGACCCTCGCTTTTCATCACCGTCATCATGACCGCTTGGGGGTATCGTCTCCACTTGTACTGGTGCTGTCCAGTCATACGGCGGTTTACTAGCTGTCAGAGTCATCTTGGGTTTCGTCGAGTCTGGTTTCTTCGGCTGCTGTTTGTACTACCTCTCCTGTTGGTACACTAAGAAGGAATTGGGTGTCAGAAACTCTATCCTATACTCTGGTTCTCTAATCTCAGGTGCTTTCTCCGGTCTAATCTCTGCAGGTATTATCGAACACATGGACGGTATCCACGGCTTGAGAGCTTGGAGGTGGTGTTTCATCATCGAAGGTGCCTTGACTGTCGGTACTGTGCCAATTGCATACTTCATTCTTCCAGATAACCCAGACAACACAAAGTTCTTGTCCGAACACGAACGTGACTTGATCATGTGGAAGCTAAGAATGGAAGTTGGTGACTCCGACTCCGACAAGGAAATGCTTGACAAATCTGGACACAACTCTTTTATGTACGCTCTAAAGTTGGCTTTGACTGACATGAAGGTCTGGCTATTGACTGCTACTTTAACTTTCCTCGTTGCTGCTGCTGGTGTTACTAACTTCTTCCCATCCGTTGTGAAAACTTTAAACTACGGTAGAATTAAGACCTTGTGTTTGACCGCCCCACCTTACTGTATCGCTATCTTCACTACTTTCGGCTGGGCATGGCACTCTGATCGTACAGGTGAAAGATTCTGGCATGTGATTTTACCATTATTCATTGCTTTAGTCGCCTTCATCATAGCTGTCTCTACCTTGAATACCGGTGCGAGATACTTTGCTATGTGTTTGATGCCAACAGGGCTGTACTGTTCATACACTATCATCATCTCCTGGATGTCTTCCTCGGTGCCTCGTCCCCCATTGAAAAGAGCTATCGCTCTGTCGATTATGAACTGTGTTTGTAACTCGACCTCCATTTGGAACCCATACTTATACCCATTGAGTAACGCTCCACGTTACGTCATTGCCATGTCAAGTAACTGTGGTTTCATTGCTGCTTCTATCGTCAGTGCAATCCTCATGAGATTATACCTAATGAGACTAAACTTAAAGATAAAAAACGGTACTATGGACTGGTACAAAGAATTCGGTAATGATGGTTCCAAGGTCAAACATTTCAGATATGTGGTCTAGGTTTTTATTACCCCATTATTATTATTGTTTAACCAACCATCTCTACAAACTGCATTCTCTTAATTACGACCATATGCTATGAATGAAATGTAAAAACCCATTTTTTTACCTTTATTACGTGATGAATGTCACCCCCTTTTCACCGTTTTTTAATTGTTTTTATGATCGTTTACTTTCATAATTTCCACTGCTAAATCAGAAATTCCAGTTATTTCTGAACCTTCGACCCCGCAGACAGAAAGTAGACAAAAAATTAAAAAAAAAAAGGTTTTTCCGGGGGAACATTGTTTCTACTGCCGTTTCTGTGAAAATATGTGGGCAAATTAATGATTTACGTATTTATAATATTTTTATTTTTCTGATCGTTTTTCCGGAAAAATTTCGAAAAATTGGCGAAAAACCACAGCAAAACTAACACAACAGGGTATATAACAAGAAACTCATTTAACCACAAGTTAAAAATAGTTTCTAGTTAGTTTTCTCTTTTTCGAAATGCTGGGGATCTCATATGCGCGCAGTCCTGGATATTCTCATTTTCTACTTACTTTTTAATATTCCTAAAAACCACATCTATTTTTATCCTTTTGCTATATTTAATTTTTATTTTTTATGCAGTTAGTCTCTGACCATGTCGAGTAAAATCTATATTCTCTAAATGTACTCAACAATTTACTAGACTCATCGCTAGCATTCCTATTTGTAAATCTATCATCTTGTGCACCCATAATTGATTTTGTAGAATTTTATGCTGGGAAAATACAGAGAGAGCAATCAGACTTATTTACACCCAGTTTTCTTGTGTTTTCCATTTTTCCTTCACTTATCTCCGCTATTCTTCTTCCGTTCTATGATTTTTTCAATAATATATATATATGCTATGATAAACAATAAACTAAATAAAAATTGTATAAGATGACCATTTATTCGAAATTGATGACTAGAAAAATAAATTATTTTAAGTTCGCTTAATACTTCTCCGTCCCAAGAAACTCCGGCATGTTTCTTTCAATAAAATCTAACAAGATTTTTCTCCGAGCAAAGAGTGCAATCACTTCTCTTCTTCTATGAACGTCGGCTTCGTTATGTGCTTGGATTAAAACAATCAAGAAGAATTCCTCGATAATCATGGTTGGTGTGTTTGCGATTAGTTGACCAGTGGTGCTCCATTTTAAACCAGACGCAACACATATCAAACCAATGATAATGACGAGAGATACTACAACACTCCATTGGTTAGCACATAACCAATTAATGTAACAGGAAATCTTATAAGAGAGTGATGACGTAGAGGTTTCGTTATTCACAAAGTATTCTTCCGGGCAGTGGATGTTGTATTTTTGAAACAATGCTAAGTCGTCGTCGGCAACTTTCCTATAATTGTCCTCTTCATGGGCAGTGATCCTGAAATATACCTGTCTAATGACATAGCCGTCAAGAAAACCTACTAAACCGGTATAAGTACCAATGATTAGCCACCAGTTATCATTCCAATGTAGACATTGACCAATACCAATCCATGCACCAAAAACCGCAACAAAAATTACAACACCAACACCAGTACCGATGACATCTGCATACCAATCTATCAAAAACTCTAGCTTTGACCTCTTATCTGGTGGAATGGTAATAACTTCATGCTCAGTTTGAAAATCCCTGAGACCTGTCCTTAGTTTCATTTCTATTTTTGATTCCATATCATAAATACCTAATAGAAATCTAGCGATGAACTTATCATGACGAGCTCTAATATTTTGCAGAAAAGTAGAACATATAAGTAAAGATACGGCAACAGCAGTGTTTATATACATCTGCCAGGTATCACTGAATTTCTTTAAACGCGGGTTGCTTCCCGAAGTCTGGCCGGAATATGGTGGTGAATTTCCAGCATCCTTAGGTATAATACCACAGATTATCCAGATAATGACTCCAACCCAGAATATAAGCATACTTGGGATAGATCCAAGGAGAACACTAGCCTTCGTAGAAAAACAATCATACCAATTTTCTACCGGAAGATCACCACTTGAGATCAACTTATTTGTATCGTTGTCTCTTTGACAGGAAGCATCTTCATTTGGTTGCTCAGGGTTTTCATATGTGTCCTTTTCAATGTTTTCAATGTCTTCTGAAGTAGGGAGTGGAACAATTGTGGCTTCATCTGCTTTTATGTTCAATCGGCTAAAAAACTTTCGCACCGTTGACAACCGCGACCGCAAATCAGAACATATCATTATCTGTTCATGTGTACTCATTAATTGTTGTCTCATTAATAAAGTATCCCAAATGTAACATTGAATAGATTGACCGTCCTGCATGACAACTTGCCAATTATCGGGTGCCTTATAGACAATACCTAAGACAATCCAGAGGATTAGGATGATCCATACCAGAATAAAAACAAATGGCATACCTGCTGCGTACACTAAAAAATCCAATGCCCTATCCGAGTAGCCCTTTGAAAGACCGGTAAAACTATGACTTGTCTCTATAAATCCGGTATCTTTCAGGTCTACTGAATTTAATGTTGTATCTGTACTCTCATCTGTGAAGCTTTCCCCGCTAAAGTTTAGGCTATCTTTATCATCATGAACAGTTTCATTGTCGAGACTAATACCTGATGTGTGATCGTGCTCATAATGACAAATCCTTGCAACTACAGCTCTATGTTTAATTTCAGGTCTTATACCGGGGTTACCCAGGTACTCGTTTATTCTGCCCATTGTTATACAAACTCTCTGCCTTCTATAAAGGTAACACCGAAGTTATCGTTAAAAATAGCAATAAATGGGCGGTTTTTCTCTCCTCAAATTTGCTAGAAACTGGAACGTAAGACTACCAGGAAGAAAGATATCCCCTTTTTTTAATATGATGACACACTCTCTATCTTGGTTAGTCTAGGAACTCGATTTTGATCTTGCACTATTTTGATCCAGCACTATTAAAGAAAACAACTCCGCTGAAAGAGTCTTCGTTCCCTATTGATTCGCAATGAAAAGTTAAGATGAATAAGGACCTTCATCAAGTATAAATGACTACAATAAATACAATTATCTTTTTCTCGAGGATTATTTATTTTAAACTCTGTTGATGATATATTTTGATGGAAATGCACCCAGAAATCTATATATGTTCTTTTTTTTATTTTTTGCCGAGTAGAAGCGAGCCATAATCACCCATTGTGCAGAGTCTTCTCCGTATGCCCTTGCCCTGTTGGATTTTGCCTGTCAGAAGGAATAGAAAGAAGATTTACTCCCAGAAGCATTCTATGCAGTGACATAGTGCAAATCGATGCGAACGTTTGAGCGTATCAAAGGGCAGAGAACAAAGTAACTAAGAGAAGATCAAAATCCAAAAACAAAAAGAAGAAACTGCCTTCCCGATGGTTTGTTAGATAGATAACTGAACGAATGAAATGGTTACTTTTCTCTTTCAACATTCAATCTCACGCAGAAACACCCTGCTTCTTGCCTGCATCCTTCCCACCTCGAGGAACATTCATTCTCATAATGGTGGCAAAGAAAATACCGTGAGCTACTTTTTTATTTTTCTCCTTGGAAATTAGAGTTATTCCTCAGGGAGTTTCTCTGTCGCAAACGAAGAACAAAAAAAAGAAAGAAACAAAATTCTATCTTTGAAGTATTCCCTTTACTCTCCCACCAAAAAGCTCATCGCCCATAGGCTTGCAACTTTTTAGGAATAATAATTAATTACCATAGTGTATAGCAGAAGGATGGGAGGAGAGGTCCACGAATATTGAGATTTGATCTGGATGCGCCCCGGAAAATACGGAGTTTTGCATAAAATCCGGGATAACATTGAAACCCAATGAATGGAGATACGTCTCCTTGCTTCTTTTTTTGTTTCATTATTATTGATGTCCAGGACTAAATGGACTAAATGGCACATGACAAGGAAACCAAGAATAAGGTACACTGTACAATGCGTTTATGATGATATATTAATCAAGTACTCAAATTTCCTCCTTTAGAGCAGGATAATGGTTTTGTTTTTAACCTTTTAAGCCTTGTTTTGCGATATTATCCTATTGCGTCATGTACAAAAACGACGTAAAAAATTAAAAATTAAAAATTTCTATTTCCGAATAATGATGGATCATTAACTTGACTTCTATAGGTGTAATTACTACCAGCGTAAAATATAAAAATATTTGTAGGTACTATCTTGATGTTTCTTCAAGTTGAAAGGGCCATGACAATTGTCGTGAAATACAATACACCTTTGATATTTACTTGTAAAGATCTCATACTCAATCACTTATCTTGTCGTTTTTCCGCTATTTAAAAAGAAGGAATGCTTCAATGACCTGGAGCGGGCATAGTTTGCACATAAGCTATATATTGTACTATATCCCATCCTTGTAAGTTACGCAATTTACGAAGAGCAAATCAAAGTAATATGGCTACTAATCATCAACACCCAGCGCTAGAGACAAAGGAAATACCGCGTGTGTACCTGCTAATTCGAATATACCGGATTTTGTCCGATATAAATTACAATGTAAATAAGTAATCACATATCAAAGGGGCTGACATAGCTAAATCGAGCGATTACATGATACATCTACTTCCAAGTATAAACTATATTGATGGCATGTAATAAGGCTTCCAGTGCATAATATACTTCGCTATGCACTCCGGGCAGCTTGCGCTTGGTAGAGATCGCCAGCCAGCCGTCGGACGGGCAGAATCCGCACCGCACAGTTGTTCGCGGACAGCACACACCCGTTCGGGTCTTCCCCGTACGCCGGTTTCACTGCCCCTCCAGCACCGCCGGGGGAGTTCCAGACCCTGATCCCTGCAGACGAGGGGGGAATTTCTCTGCCGCGGGACACAGAAAACCACCGCAGGACTGCACTCCCTCCTCCCATTGTTCTCTGCAGCCCAGGGGTCCAGATCCCGATCTCTGCGGCGTTTCGGGCGAAAAACGGCAGGGCGAACCGGTCCGTCTGCGGGGTGTTCTGGGGCCAGGGTCCAGCGTTCCTATACCCGACACACACCCACCCCCACCGTCCCACCGTCCCACCACAGCGGGCGTTGCTGCAGTGTGCGGTGCCTGTGCAGTCTGCTGGTCGGAATCCCGCTTATTTCATATTTCGGCAGTTCCTTGCTGAACTTCTGCGTATGTGTGATTTACCGATGCAATGATCGTCTATGTTATATATATATAGTGTTATGGCTCTGGATGCTGTCGCTTGCTTTGCTATGTAGATAATCAAACCCGTAATGCATTACGTATACCTGGTACTGGCGTTATCCCAGTGGGTTGCTGCTGAACAGAAGGTTTTTAATGATCCAATTCACGTGGCTAGTAACGGTAACCTGACCATAACCGGCGCAGACGAGAATATTTTCAATAATACAGTCACGGTAGATTCCGGAGGCACTCTGACAATTGTCGGTGGAGATGAATGGCAGTTCAACGATGCCGTGGATATAAATGGAGGTTCTTTGATAGCTGACAACGGAACTGCATACAGTTTTGGAGGTGCTGTTTCCATAGCTTCTGGAGGTACGATAGCAGTGAACGCAGCTCCTTCTATGAACGAATTCAAATTTAATATGGACAACTCTCCCACCTTTGTTAATAACGGTACGCTCTCAATCACCAATCAGAACCTAGAATTGCATTCATATATGGGAACTCAGAATATTTCAATAAACCCGAGCATGCTAATAAATAACGGTGATATCAGTTTTTCACTAGCGCATACGAATACAGATGACTATTCGACGGTAGAGATCATGCCTTCATCGATTGTAAATACCGGTCAGATAAATTACCAGAAGTTACCAAACTCTGCAACCGAGATAGATGATGAGGGATTAACGGGAAATATTTTCACGATAAAACAACCAAATGGTGGAATAAATAATACAGGTACGATTAAACTTAGTGGCGCTCCTGGTTATTTAATGAGCAGCTGGTACCTCGATGGCATAGTTGGTGATACTGGTATAATTGAAGCAGTCGATGGCATCCTACTCATTCAAGGTCCTATAGGTAATAATACTATTATATTAGGAAGTAAAGCTAATTTAGCTCTTGGTCCTGGTCGAATCATTCCAATAAGGGTAAAAGGTTTCGGCGGCGGAAATACTTTGATGGGATCTGGTATGAAAGGTACATATAAATATGATAACCAAACAGGAATTCTACATATGTATGGTGGTGGCGGATATCATGATTTCGCCATCGGGTGCGGATATGATAGCAATCTCATATCTGGGGGAGTAAAAAAGATAAATATTCCAATCCATAAAGATATGTTTTACTTGACATACAAGGGCAACCCTCCTAGAGATACAGAATGTGGCATACATTCTTTTTCATCTACTATTCCCTCTTCCTCAATATCATCTTCTAGTACTATATTATCACCATCCTCAGTTGTATCTTTGTCGGTTCAGTCTTCATCAGTTGCACCTTCGTCGATCCAGTCTTCCTCGATTGCACCCGCTTCGATCCAGTCTTCCTCAATTGTACCTTCTTCGGTTCTATCCCCTTCAGGTCAACCTTTCTCACTTCCAACCTCCTCTGGTCAATCCTCAACATTATCTTACAGTACTACCTTAATCCCTCCATCAGGTCAACATTCATCGGTTGTACCATCTTCCACAATCAGAAGTTCTGAGATACCAAGATCTTCCTCTTCTCACAGTTTAGCAGCAAGTTCTTATACAAGCAATAACGTAAGTTCGCAAATGAGTCCTCACATAAGCTCTCGCTCAAATACAGTTCCAACTTCATATGTAAGTTCAACATTTAATTCCCACCAAAATTCTGACGATAGTGCGAGTGGAGTGATGCATTCAAAGTCAGCATCAACTTCTGAAAGTTCTCAAATTGAGGCAGATTGGACATCAGTTTTCACATCAGACGGTACTGTAATCACAGAAGTAGTCACACACACAACATACACTGCCAGCAACGGGCAGTTAACAACGGATGTTATGACATACCTGACGTATGACCAGGTCGACGATGCATTGTATGTCAACGAGACTTCCAGTTCCATGACCTCTGTTGTTACTACATCAGTTGCCGCGCCTGGTTCTGTTTCAACAACTGGTATTAGCTCTTATTCGCAACCAGAGATATCCACTGTGATTGTAACTGTGAATGGTGAGTCAGTCACTAAAATCATCACTTATTGTCCGATTGTTGGTTCGGATGGTAGAACTCATACGAGAGCCATGACCTCAACACTAGGCCCCATGACTTCGAATATTCCTGCACATAATGTTTCATCAGGCACCTCAGGCACTCCAGGTTCCAACACAGGTTCCAACACGGGTTCCAACGCAGGGTCCAACGCAGGTTCTTCAGGTTCCAATGCAGACTCTACAGGTTCCAACGCAGGTTCATCAGGCACTAACGCAGGTTCTAACACAGGTTCATCAGGCACTAACGCAGGTTCTAACACAGGTTCATCAGGCACTAACGCAGGTTCATCAGGTTCATCAGGCTCTTCAGGCTCTTCGGGGTCCAACGCAGGTTCTGCAGGGTCCAACGCAGGTTCTTCAGGTTCCAATGCAGGTTCCAATCGTTCCAACGCAGGTTCCATTGCTTCCAACGCAGGTTCCCCTGCCACATCAGGTACTAACCCAGGTTCCGTTGGCTCTTCAGCATCTTCAGGATTTTTAGGTTCCAACGCTGGTCCTTCTGGCGTGCTGCCTTTTGTGGCTTCTGCAGCACATAACCAAGGTAACCCTACAATCGTTCAAAATGGTCCTTCTAAGTCGACATTATCAGGTTCGTACATGCCTTTAAACAACGTTCAATACCAAGGGACAGGCTCTAATGTCATCAACAATATGTGGCTAGCCGTAATAATGATCCTCCTATCATTTTTTTAATTAACTAGATTGGAAATGAAGTGCAGCAACTCAGTTTCAGTTCTATTATTATATACTTTCTATAGACATTAAGCACGCACAAATTAATTTAATAGTTACTAATAATATTAAAGAAATGTTATTC
>CAPT01000099.1:0-60870 GCA_001039675.1 Nakaseomyces delphensis CBS 2170
CTAATAAATATACATAATATATATATATATATATATATATATATATATATTATGTCAAAGAAAGTAGTCAAAGGTGAAATACCGTTAACTTCGGTTATTGAAATATTAATATACATTAAATTGTTATATTTATACATTAAATTGTTATATTTATACATTACAGTTATTTCCTTCTAGGTCCTCTCACTGGTGGTGGAGGTCTAGACTGTTTCTTAAACATCGGTGCGTTCTTCAGCATATCCGGCACAACAAAGAATCGTACGTGTGACCCACGCACGAAGACATGATCCATCCTTGTCAGTTTAGAGTCTGTTCCGGTTACTGTAACATCTCGCAGTTGTATGTTCATATTGTCTTCGCTTTCGACAAGTTTGCCATGGTATGTCTCGCCAGTCGTCAGCTCCACCGTAACTACATGACCTTGTGCCTCGCTGAGGAGCTTCACAGGAATATTACTCATCTTGTTTTCTAGTGTTTATCTATGATACTGAGCTGCTTCAAATTATATGGTTGTTACATTAAATAAAAAAAATTGCTTTACTCGAAATTTTTTGTTTAAAAATGAAGTTGACTCTCTCCCTTAAACAATACAATCACCTAAGTAAAGATCTCCATAGGACATCGCTGTGATGGACGTCAAAATTGAACATGTGGAGCTGAGCTTTATCAAGGAGCTGAATAATAACATCTGTTCTTTACAGGTTCAGTCAAATGTCATGTGTTTTGGGCTCAGAACGGGCATAATCTTCCTGATCGATCTGGACACGCCCTCTAATGTGATAGAGTACCAGATACCGCTAGTTGTGACTGATAATATGCAAAGTGGAGAGAAACTTTTGCGGTTATGGCTCAGTGGTGACGGTTCCACGATCCTAGTGAAGACGAACTATGCCAAGTATTATTTGTGTGACGTACGATCCATTATGGAGAATACAAGGCAGGATAGGAAAAGGAATACCATAGCAATTGTAAAGCAATTGAGTCAGAAGAGCTGTGATGTGCGAGTTCTTACATGGATCAATGATCCCTCTGAGGGTGGATGCAGGTTTTTATGTGGTACAGCTAAGGGACAAATGTTTCTCGTGGAGTTGCAGAAATTTGGATCTGACCCTAAAATAACTACAGTACATCAGTTTAAACATACCATTGATGGTATACACTGGGATCAGAAAAGTGGAGACTGTATTGTGGCATCGAGAAACGATATAATATATTGGCAGAATAGGTCAGAGGATATCGACCCTAAAATAACGTTAAACAAGAAAAATTCACCGGTCGAGATTGAAAAGTTTGAGCATGCACATACTGAATATTCAAATAAATTTGTGTCTTATAAATCTAAATATGCCTGGATTACAGATACTGGTATTGTATTCTCTGATATCGAGCAATTAAAGAAGTCTGGAGAGAAGATACTCGCTGGTTCGAAAGTAATACTAAATACAGAACTCCCAGATTCCAAATATCCTATCAATGACTTAACGTTGTCAAATTATCATATCTTATTACTTCGAGGATCTGTAATAGTTGTCGTCAACCAGTTAGATAACTCAATTGCATTTAACGAATCCATATGGAACACAGATGAAGAACAGATGATTGGGATTACAGCTGATTATACCAATGATCCTCCTACTTACTGGTGCTATTCCACTTCTAATATATACGAAGTGATCTTAAAACAGGAATCCCAATCGGTGTGGAGGACACTTTGTGATCTTAAACGTTATGAGGAAGCTCTAGTCTTGCCAGAACTTAATAAATATGATAGGGATCTTGTAACCTTCTATAGAGGTATGGATTTATTAGAAAAAGGCAATGAATTGGATGCGGCTCGGAGTTTCAGTGAATCGTCCGCAGTAAGTTTATGTCATATTGCACTTAAGTTGATGAATGTGACAGGAAAAGAGACAGAAAATATAGAAAGAGACACAGAGGCACTACAGATATACCTAAGATCCAAATTATCTAAGGTTAGTGATAAAAATGGCATACAGTATATTTTATTGTCTGACTGGATACTATGGAATTTTTTGAAGTTAATAAATGTATGCGATGAACAGGTTATAATGGAGAAAAAAGGCGAAGAAATTGATTCATGGAACTCCAAAAAAAAAATGATTCTGCAAGATCTAAGAACATTTATTGATGATAATATAAACAATATCGATTGCAAAACAGTATATCAGTTATTGGAGAAATATGATAGAAAGGCCGAATTGCTCTATCTTGCAGAGAAAACCAAAGATTACAAATATTTGTTAAATTATTGGATAAAGGCAGAAAACTGGTATGAATCTGTCAAAATACTGCAAAAAATAGATGATCCAGAGATTTTCTATCAGTATGCCAATGTGTTGTTGATTCAGTCACCAAACGCAACCACGCATATGTGGACAAAAACCCCATTTTTGGACCCAGTTAAATTAATACCTGCAATTCTGACATATTTTTCTCAGTACCAAAAGGAAACCCATAATTCTAGGCGAATGACCGAAAACTATGCATTGACATACTTGCAATGGTATGTCAAGGAGTATGGGTCTAACGAAAAGATAATTTACAATACTATGCTATATATGTTGATTACCACACCAGAAGTGGATAACGTGGATGATAATGAAGGGGATGGAAAGATATTACAGATTATGGAAGAGCATGAAGGGTGCTGTAGCATTGACTTTATACTGAGATTGAGTCTAAAATTCAAAAAAATTAAAGTAGCGATACACATTTTGCGGTTGTTGGAGTCCTATGAGGATGCTGTTAATCTGGCGTTGAAGCACGATATGATCGCAGTGGCGAAGGAAATAGCCAACACTGAATCATTAGCCGAGAATAGTAGTATGAGGAAGAAATTGTGGCTGAAAATTGCGAAAAAGTTGTTTCTGGAGCAATCAGAGAACCCAGACATTAAGCAAAGCATCAGATCTGTGATTACTGAGTCTGGGGGAAATGTCGCTATCAAGGACTTGTTACCTTTGTTCAACGAATTCACCACTGTAGCGAACTTGAAGGATGAATTAATCAGAAGCCTTGAGAGCCACAACCAGACTATTGTCCAGATCCACAAGGATATACGGAACTCACTGCAATTGAAGAGGGATATCATCAATGAGACCCAGCGGTTCAAGGAGCGATACCAAGAGTTAGAGGCCGGCACTTCCTGTGACCAATGTCACAAGATGCTGCAAACCCGTAAATTCCTTGTCTTTCCATGCGCTCACAGCTTCCACACAGACTGTTTGATCAAGGCAATCCTGCAATCCAACGACTACAACCTCAAAAGCAAGATAGAGAACTTTCAAAGGGCCCTCAACAAGGATCGCAGGTCTGTGAACCCGCGCGAACTCGAACAGCTCATGGCCACCAAATGCTGCCTCTGCAGCGACATCGCGATCAACAAGATCGATGAACCAGTTCCCATCAGCGAAACACAGCTTGCTCAATGGTCTCTCTAAACAAAGAACCCCAACCCCCATGTCCTTTGTGATTCAAATAATATATATAAGCTTACCGTTATGTGTATCCTCTTACACGGGCTTAGTCATTTCTGGCCTTAGAAATCACGAAATTTGTCGTTTTTTGTCCTGATACTTTTGCAAAAACATTTGTAATGACCCTTGTGCGTGGTTTTCTGTGATTATTACTGGAGCAAACCCTTTTTAGGACATTTTGTAGACATTTTTGTCATTTATTTTAAGGGACAAAAAAATAAGACGAAACTCATCGCATTTATACAATGAATACTATATATATATATAAGGGGGGGGATTGTAGGAATGGCGATACCCTGTTTCTAGTAGTTTACAATAAGATAATAGAGATCAGATTTAAGACAGATAGAATTATGTGGAAGAAGATTGTTGACGCTTGGAATGGCACAGATGGCAGTAACCACACGGCCGGGGTTAAAAGTTACGACTTTGAGGGTGTAAAGGAGATAGCTCAAAAGCATGATCCCAACGTAGTCTTGGTGGATGTTAGAGAGCCATCTGAATACGCCATTGTGCACATTCCGGGGTCTATTAACGTTCCTTACCGTTCGCACCCGGAGGGTTTCTCCTTGGACCCAGCGACCTTCTCGCAGACTTTCGGCGTTCAGAAGCCTCCCATCACCAAGCACCTGGTGTTCTACTGTGCGTCTGGCCGTCGTGGCGGTATGGCACGCGAGGTGGCTGCTAAGGCGGGCTACACTGACTTGTCTGAGTACCCCGGTTCTATGAACGACTGGGTCGCCCACGGTGGTGATAAGCTAGTATTGTAAGACGGGGTTTATCTTTGTATACTCAAATAAAATATGAATATAGAAAACATTAGAAATTTTAGGAAAACTTTTGACTGTGTATTAAACTTTTATACCCAACATCGCTATTGACAATTAAATATAAATTATATCTTTTTTGCTTCATTCGTCGAATAGAAAAAAAGAGAAATGCAAGCATATAAATGCAAATTAGGTCCTCAACTTAGCAGCTGAACCATATACCACCAAAGATGTTTAACAGACTGATTACTACATTGCATGTCTCCCCAGTGAGGATTGTGGGACTAAAGAGATCGACGACCCTGTTGAGAATGCTTAGTACAAAAGGGCCAAGGAGTTATGATTTCGAACAAATTAAGAAACTCGTGTTGCACCCTGATGAGTCTAAGGTCCTGGTCGATGTTAGGGAGCCAGACGAGTTAAAAGATTATAAATTACCAAACTCTGTTAATATTCCGTTGAAAAGTGCTCCCGGAGCACTTGGTTTGCCAGAACAAGAATTTCAAGAGTTGTTCCATTTTCAGAAACCACCGAAGGATAAAGAGTTAATCTTCTTCTGTCAAGTCGGTATGAGGGCCAAAGCATCTGAGGAGCTTGCCAGGTCATACGGCTATGATTCAACAGCAGTTTGGGATGGTTCCATCAAAGAATGGCTAGAAAAGGGCGGCGACAAGATCAAAGCATGAATTTTATGACGGCATATTCATCATTTCTTATTTCACTCTAACTGTCGGCGATTCTGTATTCGGATACTTAAATAAATTTAATATAAAATAATAAATTTGCTTTTAATGAACAGATACGATATGTGCTTAACCTGTTACTTTTAATGAAGTATGTATATGCAAATAAAAATGATATTTCTTTTATATGATTCTATTAACGTTTGTGAAACTCGAATTGCTTAAATTCTTTACCAAGTTTTTTCTTTCTCTTTCTCTCCATAACCTTCTCACGTTGTTTGGTCTTCATGTTGTCAAACTTCCATTTCTGTATAACTTTACGTTTCTCAGACTTCTTTAGATGAAATCTACCCTTGTTTCCTGAATTTAGCTGTTGTTCGTAATCCTTAACAATTTTTTGTTCCAGTTCTCGATTTTTTACAGAATGCAATCTGGATTTCATGCTCCGTACCTTACCTTCCATTTCCTCACGTTCATAGCTTGATAATTTGCTAACAAACTTCGAGTCCTTTAATAATTTCTCCATTTCAGCAATTTCTGACTCCCTGTACTCATCTAAAAACTGATACCTCTTTCTTATTGTAGAAAAATCAGTAGCTTCACCAGTAGCCTTCGTAAATCTAACATCCTGGTAAATACCTGCTTTAACTTGTTTCGGCTGTTGCAAACCTGGAATATCTCGTATCTTCGAAACCCGCTTTTTAGATGAGTGTTCTGTTGGAGCATGTTTCCTCCTCTTTTTACTATTCTTATTTGTATTTCTTTGTTCATCCTCTTCAAAAAATGTGCCATCGTCATCATCACTGGAGCCTTCTTCACTAGAGTTAAACCCCTCTTCCTTGTACGATTTCTCCTGTGCCTTAGGCTCTACCATTTGCTCCTTCGGTTTCGTCTTCTTTTCGGCCTTCTTCTTATTTAATACACGCTCCTCATCTTCCAGTTGTTCGTCCGCCTTCTTCAAAGAACCAAAGGATAAAGTGTTAATTTCGTCATCATCACTTCCACTGTCGTTTTTTCCTCTCTGGGCCAGCAGGGCACCTAGGTCCTCGCCAGATTGCTCGTCATCATCGGAATAACTAGGCTTGATGTTTTTGAAATAGAAAGACATGTTGAAAATATCTGTCTGATCTTCATCTAGTATAAAACAATCTACAGTATCTTTAAAATAGCTTGCGATGAGCTTCCCAATTTTTTTTTTGTTTTGATATATTTGATGGAAAAAAATTTTTTTACTGATTTTTCAGATTTTATGCGTATGATCCTACATCATTATTAAAAATGTAATAGAAATATATGCAAAATTGGGAAACATTATACAAAATACTTGGGAGACGGACGTTTCTGTAGTTAGTACCATTTTTATGTGATGTGTGGTGTTATAGCATTAGCTTCAATTCCTTTTTCTCTTGTTTCAGTCAATATGAAAAAGAAAGCTTTGTTTTAACGTCACTCGGCTATTACAACTCATCGTCTATGACATTTGTCTTTTTCTTCCTTAATTTGTTTAGATACTCTTCACGTTTGCTAAACGGACCTTCGCGTGGTATCAGAGATGTCGAATCCATGATAAACTTTGCAGCGCTGGTCTTGGTGATTTTATCATTTAGTACAAACGCCTTGTCGTTTTTAGAGTCGAAAACAATAAGCTTACTCTTGTCCCTAGATAGCGATTCCTCCAATTGGTTATAAATATTTGGATACCTCTCTTTTAGTTCTTGAGATGATTCAAGCTTCGCATGGGACATTGGGAACATGAACAGTTTGAGTTGTCCCAACCAGTCTAGAGCAATTGATTTATACACAGGGGAGATGTTGTCTTTCTTCGAAAACAAGACTACAGAATATTGTGGCGATTGATCCAACATTTTACTCATATTTTCCATCTTGGTTATCTTCTTGACGTAGCTTTTAATTCTGGACTTGACAAACTCGGCAATGGGAGCCAACTTCCGCTCGCCTTGGTACTTCTCGTTAGCATGGGTTTTCAATCCGGTTCCTTTCTTGGGCGGTTTGAATACCATCAATGTGGGGAAACCCTCAATGCCGTACTGGCTGCATAGAGGCTTGTTCTTCTCCAAATCGCAATTCACAGCGGCCACCTGAAACACACCCTCACTCACTTTACCCAATTGATGTATCGTTTTCTTCAGCTGCTTACAATATCCACACCATGGTGCATAGAATTCAACAAAGGTAGTGTAATTACTCTTGTGTACAACACGATCGAACGTTGAAGGTGTCAACTCTATAATATTTTGATCGCTAGCGTAGAAACTTTGTAATTGGCCCACCACTGCACAGGCAAAACAAAATATCAATACAATAGAACGCAACATTACCAGGCAATGCTTTTTTTTATTTACCATATAGAAAAGTGCTGGTATAGTATTGACACCTACCAATATCTTTATTGTACTTCGTCCCGTCTAATGCAACAGGTCCTTTGCCACAATTCGTATTTCGTGGCCTAGGAGATAGGCACTGGAATAAAAGGGATAAAATATAGGATAAGTTTTGACAGTTCTGCTTTCTCAAGAGAAAATAAATCAGTTGAATTGACTGTGATGACGGAAGTTAAAAGCGATGTGTATGCGTTCTACGCCTTTCTCCAGTTGTACAGATATCTTGGCCACGTTGCGAGGAACTACAGTCTCAGGACTGTTGCGAAGGTTTTATATGGCACTACACAGGTGATCAAGGAAGATACATCCCTGTTTATCACATGGAAGACTAAGGTGGATGGTTCTGAAACCGAGGAAGACGATACTGGTTATTCGTTAAGAGGCTGTATCGGTACATTTGCCAAGTTACCTATTGAAGCTGGTATTCAAAGGTACTCGTTGGTTGCTGCATTGGAGGACAGTAGATTCCCTCCAATACAGGATAAGGAATTGACTACGTTGAAATGTAGCTGCAATATCCTGAGACATTTCGAGAAAATTTACGTAAATGGTGGATCAGATGGTGATATTGACAACTGGGAGATTGGAAAGAACGGTATTGAACTGTTGTTTAGGCATCCGACCACAGGGAAGACATGCAGTGCAACATTCCTACCGGATGTCATGGTCGAGCAAGGGTGGGACAAGAAGACCACATTCTTAAACTTGATTCAGAAGGCTGGCTGTTCTATTGAAGCAGAGAATATATTGAAAGACTACAAAAAGTATTTTCTGGAAGTAATTAAATATGAGGGGAAAAAAAGTGAGATTGATTACGATGAATTCAAGACCGCCTTTGATGTTCTGGAGAAAAAGGCTTGACCTCATCTCCATCTAGATGGCACCTTTCTTTTATTGTGGCACAATAGTGTATTCCGGTCAGTATATTCGTATCATTTTCTTAATTCTTTAACATCAAGTATGCTAGGAATCAATAGTTTTTTTATGTGGATATTTATATATTTGAATCAACCTTATGGAAGCATGAATGGGGAGGCGGGTATTGCCATAAAAATAAGGAATTAATTAAGTTGTAGTATTTTCTAAATACTTTTGGCAATGAGACTATCTACTCTTTCTTTGTAAATCATTCAATTTAGCGTCAAACCATTCTTTCAAATTAGAAGAAAACGCGATGAGCACCTCTATTTTAAGATTTCTCGATTTCTCTACAGCTTTACTGTTTCAAGAAATAGAGGAACTTAGATAAAAGAAAAGATATTATAGCTATTTGGTAAGCATTTGTTTTTGAGTATTATACTGAATATGGAAGATTTCTCGTCTGATGATGATCTTCTACTGTTGGTTGACGGAGTAGAACAACCGGAAGTTGAAGAACAGAGGAATACTGGTATTAACAATGCACTACAGTCAGATGATACGGAGTTGAAAGGGGAATTGATGCGGGCTCAAGGGGAGACTAGTATGCTTCGGGACAAAATAAAATTACTACAAGATCAGGTTGACCAAGAAAAGGATAAGAGCAATCAAAAGGCGAATGAGATTAGAAAAGAATTTAACTACGAGGTGGAGAACCTTAGGCAGAAGGTGCAAGGATTAGAAGATGAAAAGAAGTTTCTAGTTATGGAGAGTCGTGGTATTCCTTCCTCTATACAAAGAGGAAGGGTCCTGTCAAGTCGAATGACTAGTCAACCACAAATGAATACTCCAGATAATAGCAATCTGAGCATTGAGCCATCGGTCAAAAAACATAAGCCTGATACTGTAAGAACGTCAATTTCATTGAACCCAAATCGTACCGCTCCTGATGAAGTGGCATCTTTCTTCGATTGCTTGTTCAATAATAGAATAATCGATTCAGATATGACTACTATTGAGATTTTAAGTTGTATTAGATTTGAGCATTTGGAAGATTTCTCTTATAAACTCTTGGTGATACACAAAGGCGATTCAATAGGGTGTCATATAAATAGGTTTTTATTGGGTTGTAAGAAGAGTATGAAATTGGATGATTTTATCGATACGGTCCTTGAGCATTTCGCAATTTTGATGAAAGCTATATTAGTAAATGAGAAAGAATCTAATCTTGCCATACCTTTTCTAGTGGCATTGATGGTGCAAGCAGTATTATATAGGTCAAGTGCAGTAAGTCCCAATTCATTGAAGGAACTTTTTCTTTTTACTTGTGACCTTATAAAAAAGTACCAAAGGGTACTGAAACAGCCTATACACAAGAATCCACTTGAAATAAACCTGGGGCCGGAAGTATTTCAATATGAATTGTTAGATAATCTTTGTCTTTTTTATGCATTTGATTTGTTGGAAGCGGCAAGTCACGTATTAAGAGCACAAAATCTAAACGCACAGTTTTACCTTGATTTCTTTGACGATACTATTATGAAAGCGCTAGAAACAGTTTATCGACTTGCGATTACAATTTCCTTTAAACCTATTATAAACGTTATTTACAACATGACCGAAACACTGTTGGTAATTTCCTCCATCATGTTGAAGAGTAACCTAAAAAGGCCGATAGGAACAGTAAAATGGTGGTCTGATCTCCTAACTCGGTTATATCATGTCTTGAAAAAAGATATCTTCAATCGGCAAGTTTTTACAGATGATGAATTCTCTAATCATATCTATCTGGACAAGTATCATGATGTATACAGTCTATTAAGAAATATGGGAACAAATCATATCGGGAAAATCATTTCTAAACTAGTGTCTAGGGGCTCTGTGCAAGGAATCCCGAATGTTATTACCAAGGACTATATAGAAGATGAAGATGAAAAAAGGGGGAAAGAAGAGTTGACATTTGACCATTTAGAACTAGAAAGATGGTTTTTATATTTGAAGGATGATATACTATCAATCCTCGAAAACCTATTAGGTTTTTTTCCTAATGAGATTTCCATAGTCAATGGTGATATGCTGATGAACTTGACAAAGCTGATATCGGAAGAGCAATCAAAATTAATAGTGACATTGATTGATCAGGAAAATGATAATGTGAAATTAAGGATATCACTTATAGAACATTCTTTATCATTAATATACAGAATATGGAGATTCCACGAAAAGGATATCGGTCAAGAGTACTTGAAAGATATCGAGAATGATTTAGTGATGTGTCTTTGGAGAGTCATGGTTTGTAAGGATACTAGAGACAAGATGAGCATGTCCGATATAAGAGAACATAGATACCTTATTAACTACCTAGAAGATCTACACATAAAGGATGACATAAATTTGTTTGAGGATGCGTTCGAAGATATGCCTGAATATATCACAGCAGAAATTGAAGAAAGGGCCGGTAAAAATGCTCTTGCTAAGATGCAAGTTTATTATGGTGATATTTACATTGAGATGGCCAGGTATATCTTGGAATCAAAACTCACAGATTTAATATCTGTTGAAAATACAGACTCATTATATGTGGCTATGGGTCTGTAGTGCATTGTTCTATGACCATGAGATTTTGGCGTTTGATAACCTGTTGTTTTGTTTTTCAACTTTCGCGTTCATATGTGAAAAAAAAAAAAGTGATGGCTGTGTGGAATATAAAATAGTGTAAAAATTACATTATTGTATTCGCCCATTGTTGGTTTCGATTGGTATACAATTACATTGTTTGTTCTATATTTGTCAATGGAATTCTTCTTAAAAAATGAAATAATCAATTTGTTAGAAATATGAAATTTCCTCCATCCTCACCATTTTATGGTTGTCATGATTATGATAAGTCAATTGATAGAGATATTGATATATTTAACTACCCATCTCCAGAACCATCATCTAGTATTGGTGATCAGTCATCTTCACCAACAGAAATTGCTCCTGAAAAAAAATATCCGACGAAATCTGCATTGGAAAATAGCTACATTTTATCAATAGCTAATAATGATAGTAGACAATTTACAATTGGGAGGGAAAGATCAATATGTGACGTGACATTACCTAAACTACCACATATATCGAGACAACACGTATTTGTTCAGTACTTGAACCATGATAATAGATTGAAGATAACTTGCAATGGATCGAACACGATTTCTATATTATTGGGAAAGAAATACCCGCTAGTCTTATTCAAAACAACAGAATGTAACGAATTTGTTCTCGATGAAAATGTACAGCATTGTAATCCTGGCGATATACACTTGCTAGATGCATTTACTTTAAGAAAACATGATGTGGTATATATGCCAGTTTTAAAAAACATAGCAATTATGGTTTCGGGCACCAAAACGGAAATTAATATACAATCACCATCTTCCAAAAAGACACGTATATCAAACGTTGATGCGGATATTTCCACGGATACTGATGAGGATTCAAAACTGATCCATCTAAATGAAGAATCGTTGACGATATCGACTTTTGAGACTCCATCCAAAAGACTAATACCAGCGGCTCAGTCACCTTCTACCGGTAAAATATTAGAACCATTGTTAGTAAAATCAACGGACGGACTGTCCGTGCGCCGACAATCAGCAAATGCAACACCATTCATAAAAGGTTTTGTAATACCTGAACCCTCCACCCCAATAAAGAAGAGTTGTTTGATAAGATCGAAGTTAAACAATACCACCCCAGTGCCAGTTCATAAGAAAGCGAAACTAGAACTGGCAGATTACGATAGGATTGACGTGCGAGTTCCTAACACTATTGTAATTGAAAAGAAAACCGGGAAACTAAAGTTTTTTGATTCATATACCGACTTAGAGAAGCCAAATAGGTCTTTCGCCGATTCAAAATAAAAGGATGGTGGTGTCGGAATCCATTGAACTGCTATAAAATCCTAATATATAATGATTATATTGACGAACTTCTTGATGTTAATTGAATCAGAAAATAATTACCTAAAAATACCGGCCTTTGAAGACAAAAGTGGGATTGGCGGTAATAGTTATTATATCCTCGACCTTGAACCCATATCATGAATGAATCTGATAATTACATAGGCCATGGTTTAAATTATAAATTTCCCTCTTATTGGCGTTACTGTAAAGAATGCTATTGCATTATTTTTAATCTCATACCAGATCTGTATGTATAAACGTTTTATAAGTTATGCATACGCTATTAAACTTTCTTAACAGTTAAGCTTATGGAACCTATAGAAAAATGGAAGACGTCAAATGAAAAAATAAAGAAAAAGAAAAGTGCAGGGAATAAATTGTTAAATATAGTCTATTTACATCTTATTAGAATTAATCTTAATTGTTTTTTAAATTCTTACAAATAAAGGGATATCGACTTCATATATCCTTTGACTTAAAATTTCAACTTCTTTGGCTTTTCCCATGGGTACTCCTGGTTAGTGAAGTGGCCGTATGAAGCAGTTGGTAAATAGATTGGTCTTGCCAAATCTAGCTCCTTAACTAAGACACCAGGTCTTAAGTCAAAGTTCTCCTTGATTATCTTGATGATTTCCTCATCTGATTTGGTAGCTGTACCGTACGTATCGACATGGATGGATAAAGGCTCTGCAACACCAATAGCGTACGAGAATTGGACTTGAACTCTCTTACATAGGCTAGCTGCAACCAATGATTTAGCGACCCATCTGGCGGCGTAGGCTGCAGAACGATCGACTTTAGAATAATCTTTACCGGAGAAGGCACCACCACCAACAGCGGAGGCACCACCGTAGGCATCAACAATAATCTTTCTGCCAGTTAAACCAGCGTCACCTTGGGGGCCACCGATGACGAATCTACCAGATGGTTGAATGTAGTACTTAGTGTTTTCATCAAGCATTTCGGATGGTATAACCTTATCAATGATTTCTGTCTTCAATTGAGACCTTAAATCCTCGGTGGAGATGCTTTCAGCATGTTGGGCAGAGATAACAATGGTATCGATCCTTAATGGGATCCATCTCCCATTGCTCTCCTGGTATTCAACAGTGACTTGAGTCTTAGTGTCAGGTCTTAGCCATGCCAAAGTTCCATCTCTTCTGGCGTCAGCCATAGCCTTGTTTAACTTATGAGCCAACAAAATAGTCAAAGGTAAACCTTCTGGAGTTTCATCAGTGGCATAACCGAACATAATACCTTGGTCACCAGCACCCAGTTCCTCAGCGGCCTTGTCAAAATGTAAACCCTGCGCAATATCTGGCGACTGCTGCTCTATGGCAACCAAGACATTACAAGTCTTGTAATCAAATCCCTTCTCATCGTCGTCATACCCAATCTTCTTAATAGTGTCTCTAACGATTTGTTGGTAGTCCAGGTGAGCCTTCGTTGTAATCTCGCCAAATACCATGATCATACCCGTCTTGGCAGCAGTTTCACAAGCAACTTTTGATAACGGATCTTGCTCTAAACAGGCATCCAAAATGGCATCGGAGACCTGGTCACAGATCTTATCTGGGTGGCCCTCACCAACCGACTCGGAAGTAAATAAGAATTTATTGTTAGGCATTTATATGTCGAGCTTTGGGATCTTCTTTTTGTGCGTACTTCTAAACTTAATTGCCCCAAAAAGATGGTTCTTCTTCTATATATTCCACAATTTAGCGTTGTCTTTTTATTTGTTTTTGGCCTCTAAACGAGAGAAAGTTCCACAGTTTTCAATGTTTCTTTTTCTACGTTCACCGTGATAGCGTGTACCTTGTTAATACCAGCATCCATAGGGGACAGATTCATGACAAAAAAAACCTAGAAGTAAGTCTTTCAGTTCAACAACTAGACGTGAGGCAGCTAGAACACATAACTTCTCGAATATAGAATCTTTAAAATACTTATCACATCTAACGTGATAGAACGTGCATTTCGTCTTACAATATGTCTTTATGAGTATACGTATACATGAATGTTTATTTAATGCAGAAAAGTAGAAGGGTTCGATTAAAGACTAGTGTGGTTGTCTGTCCATTAATTAGACGTGCGTCGATATATCTAATTTGTTAGTGGTATGATTTAATAGTACAATTTTCTATGTGTTCCTGATAAAACTCGCTGGGGGGAAAAAGACAAGGGAGAGCATAATTTTCATACTGGTAGCTGGTAACCCATCGAGCGAGATCCATATACCCATCTCCAGGAGACTGCAATGACGCTGATTCCTAGTAAGCAACCAGAGACGACGTCGTACCAGTGGTGCCTGTGATCAGTGATCCTGGAGATCATTACAAGTATAATAAGCACGATACACCACAGATGTCTGGAGTAGTGACTAGACACGTACTTCTTCTGCCAGTAGTATGCAAACCCAAGGCCGCTAGTTATAAAGCTGCTGTGCCCACTTGGCGTGCTCTTGAGGCCCTCGTACAAGAGCCACTTGTTGGGCTGTTCGCATATATCTAATCCATAGAACGCAGAAAGATCCTGGGCCTTCTCTAGGTTCGGTTTACATCTGGCAACGAAATCAGGCCTGAAGTTCCCAATAACAAGCTTGAGACATCCAGTACTTGCACCGTTCAGTGCCAGCGTCAGTGCAAGACATAGCACACTCACAACAAAGAAGTGCCCACCGGACGACATCCTCTCAGGCTTCATATTCATCCAGTTCCCGTGGAACTTCCGCAGAGAATCACACCCCTGAGTACAGAACCATGTAATAATCACACTGCTGATTACGGCGCTCATTACTATCACCTCCACACCAGAGATCAGCTCCTTATCAATATGTGTCTTGTTTATACTCTTGTTATCTAGTCTGAACTGCTTGTGTTCAAGTCTCGGCACAAACTTAAACTCAGTGAAAAGAAATAGGATCGAGCAGAATACCGTCGCCAAAAGTTGAGGTGAGTAGATCCTCAGATACTCGATGACAACGCCCAGAGGTATCCTCAATTTAACCATCTCGCCAATAAATAACAAAATCAAAAACCTTTCAGAAAACTAAAAAGGGCGAAATATATATATATCCGTTCCAATTGCCGCGCTTGTAATATAAACCCTAGCTAATGTGACAGTATAACTGTACTTAGATAATTCTTTTGGCCATAAGGTTATATATATGCATGTATTTTTGATTTTTTTATGATTTTATAACAGAATATAGGAAATGTCCAAATATTCACAATTTCTTTTTTTGTTTTCGTTTTCTTTACTCTACAGTTTCTTCTGTGTATTTGTCTATATTTTTAAGGTACCATTTTTTCACTTCATAGAATTTTTTTGATGTTGGCATTTCGACGTCCCTGCGTGGTTTTCTTCACTCACCCTCTCTTGTCCTCCTCCTGTAAGACAAAGTAGATTTAGGATATTTAAAAACAATTTTCAGGACAAAAGTTATAAAAATAGTTTTCGTAAACAGTGATGTTTCACGTGATCACCAATAGTATCCTTCTTAACGGCCAATGTGTGATGTTGATATTTTGCTTGATATTAGGTTTCAGTATATATTGTTAAATATTGAAATAGAATATTATAACATAAAGAATATTATTATTCGTATTTATTAAATATAAAAACAAGGTTTAATTTTTTCTATAGAAGTAAAGATATCAAAAATAAAAAAAAAATTGATATGTAGGAACTTTAGTGGTTTCAAACCAAATAAAATACAAAAGAAAACGTTAAAAGAATTGGCGGAGGAGAGAGGGAGGCCTGGGATAAAAGTTTTAGGCCATTCTTTATGAATGATTAGGGAATAATGAGATTAACATAACGAAAAGATTTTTTTTTTTCTAATTTGGAACAGTCTATCAAAAATAAAAAAAAATATAATAAAAAAAAAGTTCGTAGTGGAAGAAAACAAAATAAAAAAAAAAGCCACCTGGAAGTAACAGCATTAAAGGCAATTAGTACGCTAAACGAAATGGTACTTTTTTCTTCATAATAATAATAGTAATAATAAAAATAATAATAGCATAATAATAGCAGTTGTGAAGAAATGAAAGGTAATTTTTGCCTGGATTTCGTGATATCTATTAATGGGTTGTGCTGAAAAGCTGGTTTACTAATTCTTTATAAACGCCAATTTGGAAGTCATCCAGTTCTAACCTATTCAAAGGTGGAACCACAGCATTGCAGTTTTCAATTTTAGAAAACGTTTCAGTATTTTCTGACTCGGGTCCAGACTCGATCATGTCCTGATACATGTTTAACTCCTTATGTTCCCCATCGTAATACTTGGTATCGACTTCCAAATTGTTTGGTAACGCACATAACCAAATTCTTGTTTTGTAAAATTTGAATAACTCCTTGATTAACTCTCTGAAGTCATTTCTCTCTTCACATACGTAGTAGAAAGTCAATTTCTTACGATCAAACTGAAATTCAGCATTCAATATTTTAATGTTCAGCACTGTCTTTTTGTTGCTCTTTTGGCCACTATTCTCGGCCTTCTCTCCCTCCTGTTGGGCATTGTTCATAGACTCGTTAAGGACACTTAGCTTGGATCGAGCAATGTGCATGGCTCTTAGTTCGTCTTGAAATTTATTATGCAAATTCGTACTTACCTCCCATGGAGTTGCAAATCTTAGAACCTGTTTGGAGGGTATTATTAACTCCGTTAACTCAACTATATCGTATAGCTTGGGGTTGATATCATTGGATTTGCCTTCTTTGGAATTTACTAGAAGCTCAATAAATTTGTCATTTGAAATGTGTTGACTTCTGTTGGTGATTAGCGAGTCGAAATGAATTTTCTTTTTTAGAAAGTTGACAAACAGAGCTAAATTTAAGTCAACAGCGGGTTCAACAACAAGTACTAAATCTTTACCACGATCACCGTCGATGATAACCAAGTCGCCCCTTTTCATGAGCAAATTGGTAGTTTGTGGTGTAGAAAGAAGTTCAAGTTTACCATTTTTCAGAGAAACAAGAACTAATGGTTTATATGAAAGGTGGTTGGAACTATTAGAGATACTGGGAGTTTCATTGTCCTTAGCCGTCTTATCCGGTTTGTTAAAGTATCCAGAGTTGCGACTCTTTAAGAAATCTAAGAATTCAAGGATAGTAGTCTGCGGATCTTTGGAACTGATTTCAGCGTCGGCTAATTGTGACTTGATAAAATCGGTGAATCCGAACACCTTATCACTTGAAAAATACCTTGCGCCGCATTCCAGGTATAATTGGTGTAAAATTGGAGTAGAGACAATTTGCCTACCTGCCAATAACAACAGACCGCTTTCAGTTTGCAACTCGTCATAGTTTGCTTTACAGATAGAAAAATCTAAAGAGGTTGGCAATATGTGGTTCTTAGAATTCTGTTTATTGCTTTGGTCATTCGTATGTTGGGTTTTAGAGTATTCATTTTGTGAACCCTGGTTGTAATTGTTGTTGTAACGAACTTGATATTGCTGCTGTTGCGTTTTCTGTTGTTGATCCTGCTGTTGTTTCATGTTCCCATATGGATATTGAGAAGTATCATGAGAAACACCTCTCAAGTTAGAGTTGACTTGTTGCTGCTGTTTCAGTTGTTGTTGTTGCTGCTGCTGTTGCTGCTGCTGTTGTTGTTGCTGCTGCTGTTGCTGCTGCTGTTGTTGTTGCTGCTGCTGTTGTTGTTGTTGCTGCTGTTGTTGTTGTTGCTGTTGCTGTTGTTGTTGCTGTTGTTGCTGTTGTTGTTGCTGTTGTTGCTGTTGTTGTTGCTGCTGTTGTTGAGCATGATTATTGTTCATCAATTGACTATTGTAATTCGGGTCTGTACCAATATTCAGGTTTGAGAGAATTGGTAAAATGTTAGAATAGTTTTTATAAGAGTATGGTGCAGAATTCGGAGGAATGAATGAATTCACATTCATATATGCATCATTGTGCCCCTTTCTACTTTGGCCATAAGAATTTGTATAATATCCGTCCATACCCTCGACCGCAGCACTATTGTGTCTTGTGTTGTTACTGCTTCCCGCTGGTATGTTATTATGAACGTCATATTGTCCATGAATTAAGGTATCTGAAATATAGGAGGATCTTCTACCCTCACTTTTCCTCTGCTGTTCTTCAAAGTTAGATAGCACAGTTCTTGGATTGCCCCAAGCAGTGATATTATTCTCTTGGACGGGATTGGACTGATACTTGTGCAGTCCAGGCATAGCAAAATCGTTAAAAGAAGAAGGATTAGTCTGTGGTTGTAAGGTCCTATTATGGTCAGAGATAGTTCCAGTGCTCTTTATGTTACGCTCATTCTGATCTTCTTTAGTACCGATATCGTAATTAGAAAACATGTCGCGAAACTTACTCCCCTTTATATCAATATTGTTTGTTGTATCAACACCTGAAGCAAACAAAGAGGTGGAATTGCGATCGGCACTTTCTAGTGGTGTCATTCTCAACCCTGAGAAAGTCGGAACACGATTGTTTGCCGAAGACTCCGTATCTCCATCTCCAGTTGCCATAGAAGTATTCCTACTCTTGAAACCATTGATAAAGTCAAACTTGGCATCTTTGGCATCATCTGACTCTTGGATAACCCTATTCTGTAAATCGGTCAACGACTTACTACTGTTGTTCTTGAACAATAATTTTTCATAATAGTTACGCAGGTCAGCATTGTCCGATATACTGGTAGTACTGCTGATAGATGGCAACTCCATAGTTAGAAAAAGAATATAGTCAAAAACAAAGGTTGTCTATTGTGAAGTGCTCTCAAATATATGTATCACTTATCAGTTATCACTTTCTTTTTTTTTTATTTCTTGCTGTTTCTTCCTCACACAATTCTATGGGGTTCTCTCTTCTGAAAGATAAAAAAAGAGGATGACAAATAAACAAATCAAAATTTAGGTTTCGTATATCAAAATAACTGTTCTTATTAGCCTTCTGCCACTTGTTTCCAATACGTTACACACGGTTTGAAGATTGAGTTTTGGTGCCTCTTTCCACGTCAAATTTCTTAAAAGCACCTAAAACAAAAAAAATTTCTACCGGACGAGTTTTTTAGAAAAATGATAAACATTACCCGGAGTCCGATAATATGGGGATATTTCGTTGTTTCGTATAGAATAATTTCAATTTGATATTTATATAAAATGCTTTCATGTAACAATACTTATCTTATGCTGTTGCTGTTGTTGTCGTTGTTTTCAATTCTACCTCATTATTAAGTAGTACAGGGCGATGTCTATAAACACCATCAGTATTGCGTAGATTGCCAGCACTTTCTTCTTGCCGCTCTTTACGGGTGGAAGTATGACCCCGCGGGTTTCGAACAGGACACCGAGCCCCTTAGAGACGTGCCATTCTACGTGGCAGTGCAGGAGCCATTTCCCTCGATCCTTGGTTTTGATTCTTAGCACCGCAAATGATCTTCCTGGTATGTTTATGCTGTCACGAGTCATAGGTATCTCGGTTGGGTGATCCTCCCAGTACTTCAGGTCCTCCTCATATTTGGAATAGGCTCTTGTATTGCCCTGTTCTAGCTTACCTTCACCCCCTTGGCCCATTGATATAACTTGGAATCTGTGACCGTGCATGTGCCACGGGTGTCTCATATGTTCTATGGAATTTATTATGATATCTACAGTGGCTCCTGGTTCTTCAGGTAGTTGAATAGGGTCCTCGAGGTACTCTGCCAACGATTTTCCATTCATCAAAAACATTCCTGTACCATATCTCGTAATTGTGCTATCGTCTCTATAATAATTGTAATCCAGCTCTACGGTCAAATTTGCAGAAGTGGCAACAGAATTTTGATAAATCGCATCATCTCGAGATATTGGTTGGAAAGAACGGTACTTTTCGTGTTTGTCCAACCCTGGGAGTCCTTTAATTGGAGGTATTTGATTTGGCTCGGCTTCGAAACCTTCACTTTTTATCTTAGGTATGTACCATACCTGCTTACTAAAGTAGCCCATCATCTTATTACACCCATTGACTAACCTTATTACGGCATTCGGTTCCTTCTTTAAAATCACAGAGTACCTTTGGCCCACAGCCATCGACAACGTTTCTAGAACAAATGGTTTGATCATAACCCCATCTGTTTCAAAGACAACCATCTTGTATCCTGGAAAATTCACAACCTGCGTTCCTGACATACCGGAGTTAATGAATCTAAATAAAAGGTAATCTCTATGATCATGGATGATTACCGCTTGTTCTTTTTCTTTCTTACCGTTTATCAGTGAGTCATCTAGCCTGGGGTCAGATGAACCTCCGGAATTGATGACCGTATGTCTGTTAATATCGAAATTCCAGGTATTATACCAGTCACTAAGAGTAACAATCTGTTCCTCAAAAGCAAGCTTATTTTTGGAGATGAGTTCTTCTTCGATCGTAAGTAGTCCGTCTACATTGGAGATATCATGATGGTCCAAGTTCGATATCAGCTCATTCACAGCCAAGTCATATTCATCACAATCAATAATCATAGCACCCCTGAGTCCGTCACCATATTGCACAGAGGAGTGTGAATGATACCAATAAGTTCCACAAAGATCGCTCGGGATAGTGAAATTATACCAATATACCCCTCCACCGGCCTCGATTGGATTCTGCGTCACGTAAGGAACACCATCAAATTCATTCCCAACATTAATAATACCGTGAAAGTGCACAGCAGTCTCGCAGTATGCTTTTAAATCAGGTTCGGCGTCCATCCGTTCTATCTCCGCATCAGTGCATATGTTATTTATGACTTTCAGTCGAAGCTCCTCCCCGGATCGTACTCTAATTGTTGGGCCATAGGTATCCAGTTCTTCATTAATAGATAGGATTCTCCTACCATCCAAAAATTTTGATGTAATATTAAATTCTATTATGTTCTTCTTACCAGCATTAGCAAACAGGACATGCGTTGCCAAGAGGTACAAAAAAAAGAGTGGGATCGACATTAGTTCCAGGACTGTTGCCAGAGTTACTTGCGAGAATCACTTGCGAGGAGACCTTATGTACAATTCCAATATGTCAAAGTTTATAATAAAATCAGTAATAGTTTAATATTGTGGGGAGACCGGGGTGTGCTATACAGCCATTAAAATACGTACGGACTTCTAGTGCGGAGACCATTTTTGCAAGACTATGGAGAAAAAAATACAAAAAAAAATAATGGTTGCTAAGAGATTCGAACTCTTGCATCTTACGATACCTGAGTGCTCCTACATTATAATGTAGTAAATTTCAATTGAAACTTGAATCAGGCGCCTTAGACCGCTCGGCCAAACAACCATAGTAAAACGTTCCAACTTCAAATAATTAACACACTGTAGCCTAAAACAGTACGCATTTTTCTGTTATTATTTCTGTAATAAGGTATGGTACAGTTGATCTAAATTGTTTGCTGTGAGTGATCGACTTGGAAGATGAGGTTTATGATGATAAAGTTTTGAATGTCTCCGGATATTTGTAAACGCAGTTCGTTTCTGACTATTTTTTGGTCGGTCTTAGAAATTAAATAGTTTCTATATTTGATGAAAAATAAAAGGTTGGCTACTGTAATTAAAAAATTGAAATATAAATTTATTGTCTATGTATGCTGTATAAGGTTTGATTTCGTGTCATTTTTCTTTTCTTTTTCCTGTTATTTTGAAAAATCTTGTTCGAGCTCTTGCAAAACATTTGCCAAATCAGCGATTAAATCCTTAGCAGATTCACAACCAACTGAAACTCTCATTAGAGTCTGATCAATCTTATCATCAGACAATGCCCTCCATTCTATAAGTGACTCCACACCCCCGAGAGATGTAGCATGGTGGAATAGCTTCAGCTTTTCTGGAAAAATTTTACATTGTTGTTCGGTTTTCAAACAAAATGAAAACACGGAATTATACCCGCCTACCATTTGGGTTCTGACAAATGCATCTTGCTGTAGTGATGAATGATAGATATTGGTTAGAACATTGGTGTATTTTTCCTTGTTCTCGGCAAGGAACTTGACGATTTCGACTACGTTTTGGGATTGTTTAGTTATTCTCATTTCGTAAGTTCTCAGTGACCGCATCAACAAATAACTCTCCAAGTTACCAATCATAGTACCGAGGTTGATTCTATCTTCCTTTAACGCACTGCTTATGGCCTTGGATTTCGTGACAAGCACACCACTTAGCAGGTCCGAGTGTCCACCGAAATATTTGGTGGCAGAGTGCATGATCATATCAGCGCCGAGGTGCCAAGCGTACTGGATTGGTGGTGGCGCAAAGGTAGAGTCGATGATGACAATGGCGCCTTTTGCGTGTGCTGCATCAGCTAGCTTACACACATCGATACAAGTACCATATGGATTGATAGGAGACTCCAAGTGCACAACATCGCCCTGCTGTGCATGCTCCTCAATGTCATCCAACGACCACTGCTGGACCTTGAAGTTCCGTGTGAACATGTCACTAATGCAGTGCACACCGTGGTAGCATTGTCCCAAAAACACCTGCTTTGGGTTGTAGTGCATCATAGCAGCAAAAAACGCAGCAAGACCGCTGGAGTAGCACACTGCGTGGCCCTCCAGGATGTCGGAGAATATGGTCTCCAGCCTAGTGCAGTTCGGATGGCCTTCTCTCGAGTACACGGGGGTTTCGTCCATGTAGTCAAAGTTATCCCGTTCTGCCCACGGGATAAGGTCCTCCTTGCCGTACCGGTAAGTAGTGGAAACGTTTATGGGTGGTGCGACATCAGAGACTCGGTTGTGCTTATCGTCATCGTGGATCAACTTCGTAGCAAGGTCAAGCATGTTTTTATACTTCTTTACTTGTTTTTTTTCCTTCTAAGAACTTATATTCCAACAATACATCTTTCTCAACTTTCAACCATTCTAATTGCTCTCCTTTTATACCATTTCTCTCAAGTTCTCATCGACCTTTTCCTTTAGATGGAGTCTTCGATTGCCAAAATCCTCCGCCGCGGAAGGCAGAGTCAATTTTCTTCTTTTCTTAACACTAAGAGGAAAACAATGGGACAGTTGCAATATTTCCCAGATCTGTCATGAACATCTCTTAACGATGTTAGCTGTAAGATATAAAGGATACTTGAGCAGTATTATAATGTTTTATAAACTCAGTTATTCAAAATAGTCTAGTTTCCAGCCAACTAGTGAGGCTGTAAAAAAGGAAAAACTTGTGTTCTGTACGGGGTTTTCTCTGGGGGAAAAGTGTTTGCCGATGGGCTGACTCAATTTCCCTCCCTTGAAAAGAATTATATATAAACCACAATACAATACAAAAATGGTATTAATAGGTTATACTACATGCCATATCGGTTAGGAAAGCTAGTTTATTTAAAGGTGAGAAGGATAGCTACGTTGTTTGTATAACGATACTACTTCTCTTTTTTGTATAAAATCTCAAGGTTGCGATTATCACAAGTTATAAGAATGGGAGTGAAGGGTGCCTCGAATGCGCGTTATTTCACTCCGGAACAGTCGGTTCTGGGCAAGTTTATCGAAGCAAAGGTTCCGGGTCAGCAGGCCCCGAGGCTGTTCCAGCCGTTTAAGATCAGGGGGGTCGAGTTTCCGAACAGGATTGGTGTCTCGCCGATGTGCACGTACTCCACAAACAACTACATGCCAACCGACTTCCATTTGATGCACTACGGGGCGATGGCCACAAGAGGCCCTGGGCTCATGTTTGTAGAGTGCTCTGCTGTCTCCGAAGGCGCTACGGTGACGGTGAATGACATGGGGATCTGGAACGAGGAGCTCGCAAAGGCGCATTTCAACAAGATCGTGGAGTTTGCACACACGCAAAACGTCAAAGTCGGGTGCCAGCTGGGCCAGTTCATGCGCAAAGTGGTGCAGGCAGTAGATGAGGGCACCAAAAAATCCGAGAACGTAGAGGTAGGCGTAGAGGCCCATGACCTCTCGAGGGACTCGCTGAAATCTATTGTGAAACAATGGGGACACGCCGCGAAACTCGCTGTCACCGTAGCCAAATACGATTTCATCGAGATCCACGCAGGGAAGGGCCACATTACCAATGAGTTCTTCTCCACACTAACAAATAAACGTACAGACGAGTATGGCGGCAGCTTCGAGAATAGAATTAGACTCTTACTAGAGATAATCGATGAGATCAGGGAGAACGTGGGGGACAGTGTTCCAATTTTCATTAGATTGAAGGCCATTGACAACCAAGACCATCCAGATGCATGGACTCCTGAGGAGACAATTAAACTGTCTTTCGAGCTGGCAAAACATGGCATAGATGCCATGGATATCGCTGGCCGCGGCATGAGAATAGGACCAAGCACAGATAAAGAAAACAAGATTATCTTCTTGCAAAAACTGAAACAACAACACAAAGGGAAAACAAATTTGTTGATCGCTTCATCTGGTGGCATTTCTACGGCAGACTATGCTCAGGAACTATTGGAAAAAGACGCGCAAGATATTGTGCTTGTAGGGAGACCATTCTTGAAGAACCCTAACTTGGTCTCGTTTTGGGCAGATGACCTGGAAATTAAGGTTACCAATGCAGTGCAGTACTCCTGGGGATTTTATCCGACAAAGAGTCATTTGAGTTGATGTTTTCTAATCACTTGAAATATTTTCCTCATAATCTAATTGTCCCTAAATTCCGTTAAATACTTATTATTAATTCTTATCTCTACTTGCTAATGAAATTATTATATGATTCAATATTTTTAAAAAAGAAACCAATATACTGGGCGGCAGCGGTATAACGCTGGCAAAAAAAAAGTGCCATCTACAATTTTTTATGACCAAAAGATTAAAAAACATTTTCATAGAAAAAACTTTTAGTTCTTAAATTTAAATTTAATATTATTAATCAATTACAAAATTAAAAAGTGGCCACAAAATTGCTATTAGGAATATATTGAGAGTCTATAAAATTCACTAAAGATCGTTTGAAAAGTTAACGGGATTTTTTTTTCATTGTTTTAGAACACCTTCCTTTGCAAGAACTTTCTTAACTTCCTCTGACAGTCTGGTAACAGCCTTACTGGAGCCGGAAACCTTCTTAAATGTCACAGCACTACCTTTTCCTTGAGAGAAGACTAGGATGGTAAACGTAGTAGACCTGAAGGAGAGAATATTATCACTGGATAACTTACCGGAAATTGTTTGACTTGAGCTATCAGATGAAACCTGCTTTAAACCATACTTGGTCCAACCCTTTAACAAATTAACAAGACCATTAAATAGCTGTTTGGAACTAACAGCTGTTGGAATTGTAACTTCAGCTGATTCTCCCCCAGATCCCTTGGAAAATTTACGTAAGAATGACATGTTCCTCTTCTTGTCATTCTTCACAGATTCAACACGGTTAGGTGTTTCTAGTGTTTTACCTTTACTTGTTTTTTCAGGCTTTGTTTCCTTCCTGTGCTTCGTCATAAATGGATTCAACGAACCAATATCAGGTTCTGGACCTTGTGAGTCTTCTTTCTTTCCTTCATTGTCAACAGAATCATCGGGGATCATTGACTTGGGCTTCGTATCCTTGATATCACCAAGTTCATTTTCGAATAATGGTGGCAGTTTTGGTAACTTCATCTCAGTTTCCTTTTTAATTTCGGAAGATTTCAAGTTGCTATCTGAAACGAGGAGATCAGCAATGTCTATATTTTTACCGGTGCCATCTTCAGAATCATTACCAACATCATATAATCTGTCCTCACGTGACATACTTGCAGGGGTCTCAGACTCTTGAATAGTTTCAAACAACTGATCAGAATCATCAGCACTCTTTGGACTTGGAGCCTTTTGAGATGGATCTTTATCAGGACCATTCTTTAGAATATCGGCTAGGTTGGAATAAGATTCTTTTGTAGAATACATAGACAAAACAGATAGTCTTCTATTTGAGTTACTGAAATGTCTAGATTTTCGTGTAAACTCAGGAACTTTAATATCAGATATTTTTCTCATTGATGCTTCTGATGATAGCGGTAGTTGCTTTTTTTCAGTAACAGATGAGATTTTCTCTGGTAACGAAGGCGGCTCAAGTTCAACCTTAGTGGAGACTAGTCTGTTTTTCTTAGCTTTTGCCAATTCTTTCTTGATATCAAATGAAGAACCCAGGAATTTAGACCTTCTAATTGTTTCTAGGATCTTTTGCTCCGTTTCATCTAGGCCAGGTTCAGCCACAGTTATGTTTTCAATTGGCGCACTTGCCACTCTATTATTGTCACCAAACCCAATGCCGGGGTCTAGCCTAGATTTTGGTCTTGTTTGTAAAGACACCTTCCTATTCCGTAGAATAACATTAATGTCTTCTTCAATGGCATCGACCTTAGATGAAGTGGATTCGAGTGGCGCTGATACAGTTCTGTAGTTATCTTTATTTACAGTATCATCGACAGTACCTTGAGCACTCAATTCCCTTTTCAGGTTATCGATTTCTTCATCCATTTGCCTGGAGATTTCATCTTTTTGTCTCTCAATTCTTTCTCTCTCTTCTCGTTCTCTTCGTTCTTCCTCCAGGCGCCGTAAATGTTCACGTTCTTCTCTTTCTTTTTCCTCCCTAACCTTACGTTCCAATTCAGCCTTCTCTTTTCTAATTTGTTCGTACTTTTCATATTCAAAAATTTCATCGATAAGAGTCGCAAAGTTAGAACTTGTTCTTTTAGTTTCTCTTTCGATATACTCCCAATCATCATCTTCAGATAGTTTGGCGTATGTTGCAATCAGCTTAGTCGTAACCGATTCCCTCTTCAAATTTGGCGCTAAGGATTTACGTTTCATTGCTTTTGAGGCACGCTTACTTTTAGATCTAGTCATGACACTATCTCTAGGGTGAGTCCCTACAAAGTCTCTACTAACAATGGAAGACCTACGGCTTCGGGAACCCTTAGTAGGAGATTCTCTATTGCCGTAAAGAGCAGACATCCTTTTCCGGGCGGAGGCATTCATAGACATACGTTTTGCTGATTTCGGCGTCCCAGCGGTACTAGAATTGTTGCTTGGATTGGAAACTTTAGCCATTATGACTGGTTTCTTAGCAGAAGACGAGCTTACACTTACCAAAGAAATTCTGTTCTTCTTCTTTTGAGGTGTAAAAGAGGCTTTCTTCGACGGGGAATCATTAATTGTTGATCGTATAATCGAGTTCCTCTGCATCTTTGATTGCCGCTTTTTCATTTCATTAGCTCTGGCTACTTCCTTCTGGGTATCACATTTGAAGCGATAGAGTAAAGCGTACAATGTCTTCTCTGTATTGGCGCCTGGCTGTCTTAATTTCTCAGCTATTTCACTAGCTTCTTTACCGTGCCATAGGATGACTAAGTTCTGTAAGATAGTATCGTCAATCTTCGAATTGGTGTCTGCTAAGGGTGACAAGTATGTGTCTTCCCTTGGTAAATTACGGATACTCCTGGAGTCCTTAATGCTTGGGTACTTCTGTAGTAATGGATGCTTTAAGATTTCTCTAATAGTGATCCTTTTCTTAGGGTCTACGGTTAGAATTTTTGCCAAGAGGTCCTGTGCCTCTTTTGTGATCTCATCATCTTCTGGCATCTCGAATTCACCTTTCTGGACTTTAAGCAAAAGGTTTCTAATATTACCGTCCTCCTCATCAAACGGAAGCCTACCGGTAAGCAACGCAAAAAGAATAACACCACACGACCACACATCACTGGCAAACCCTTCGTATGGGAGACCGGAGATTATTTCTGGCGCAGCATAATGTGGAGAGCCGCAGGATGTTTCTAGCAACTTGTCGTCGGATTCCAACGCGGCCATTCCAAAATCAGCAATCTTTATATTCAGTTTGTTGTCTAACAACAGGTTTTCTGGTTTTAGATCACGGTGAACCACACCGAGACTGTGGCAGTAAGATATACCGATGATAATTTGTCTAAACGCGCGGACTGCTTCATTCTCAGGCAGTGGACCACGTTCCACAAGCATATTGAACAGCTCACCTTTCTCGGCGTACTCCAAAACCAGGTACAAGTCCGTATTCGTCTCCCAGACATCATAGAGCCTCAGCACATTCGGATGGTTCAGGAGTTTCATGATGATAATCTCCTGTTCTATATTATAGGGCAGAGCAGCCCCGTTGCCCTCGCTATTATTCATGGCCTCAAACACAGCCTTCGATATAACCTTGATCGCGGCCTGCTGCTTCGTATTTTCATTGCTCGCCAGCAAAACCTTCCCTGTACTGCCGGACCCGAGCGTCTCCCCCAACTTCCACGGCCCAATCTGGTTATTCTTCATCACGCTAATAGCATTCGACCCTATACCGTTCATTTCTTCTTTTCACAGTTTCCTTGATAATTAGTCTACTTTAGATAAAACAAAAACAAATAAGCAAAAATAACAGTATCAGTTTGCTTTTAAAGTAAACTATACAAAACGAAACAACCAATTGGCACTTATATTTCAATAGATCATAATGTCTCTTATTCAAAGAAGCATCGACCAGGAAAAGCTCAACTTAAAATTTCAACCGGTCAGATTTTTCACGCGTCTCAAGAAACTCATAAAATTTTTCCTGATTTGGTAATTTATAACTCCACACGATAATTTTTCGCGTTAGTCTTGTCATATTATACGTACACATAATCTGATACGAATATCACGTGTAATTCCAAAAGTTAAGAAACACACACAGATATAATCGTTTGGGCTTTATAATATATTTATATATGGGTATATATTTATATAGATCCCCCGATCTGTTCTCTGTGGGCCTCGATCAGGTCGTTATCCTCCATGTCCAGATCCTCGGGGGTCTGGTCGGCCTGGATTCTCAGCCCGTCGTAAAGAAACCTCAGCGAGTCCATCTCCTTGCCTTGTCTCTTTGCGAACGCCTCCATCAGCCTTCTCAGAGGCGTGGTCTTCTTGATCTTGAAGAAAATCTCAGAGGACCCGTCCGAGACCTTCAGGTTAATGTGCGTCTCTGACTTGCCTCCATCTTTGATATCTGGCTTGACGTCTGGCGTCTCCGAAGCGTTCTCATTCTCTGACATGATTCTTTTGCTCTCTTCTCTAGCGTGATGCACTCAATCTTGTCTATTGGCTCCTCCTCAAACAGTTTGTAATCCTTAAACTTAAACAAAACACACTTACACGTCTCTCCTGCCTTAAAGGGAATCCCGAAAAATTATAAAAACAATATATCTCAATTAACGAAACCACTAAGGTTCGTGACTCGTGCTGTGTAACATTGTTGGTTTGCAGCAGACCGTCAATTACAGAAGAGCGAGAATTACAGAATCGCACTACTTCCCCGTCTTGTCTTTATTGTGTTAAAAATACCCGACACCCCTCATAACATGGTCAATGCCGGGGACAACCAGACCTTAAACCCATGATGCTGGGGTAATATTTACACGTAATCTCTTGTTCACCCGGTTGAAGTGGAGCCATCTCCTAGTCCTATCAAGTGACAACAATGTATCAATATATCTATTACCAATGTATTAACTTTGTTAAAGGGGGATCATAATGCAAAACTAATAAAAAACCAAGGGTACCCCCTTGGTTTCGCTGAAAACAGGGCGTTTTCCTACGCACTTTTCTGGGTGAAATTCCACTGAAAAAAAACAAGAGATTCAGAAAAACTACACAATTGACCGTATCGTGGTGTACGAACATATTGCGGCAATGGTCCAGTGCTGCAGTCTGGAAAAGTGTGTGCTGCTGATAAATATATATATATATATATATTTGTTTATATACAATATTCTACAGTCCTTTATGTCAATGTGTATTTACAGACAAACTGCACCTGTACCCGGCCGCGATCCTGCTGGGTTACCACATCGCGATGAGCAGAAAGCAACTTCCTCACTTACGGCACAGCCGAGAGGACCCTAAGAGCAAGAGACAAGAGCAAAAACGATCGGACAACTAGTAAACTCACGATATAACAAAATAAATAATGTAATAATAATATAATAATGCAATAATACAAAAAGGCAAAACCGACAAAAAACCAAGGGGGTCCCCTTGGTTTGGGCAAAAATGGGGAGTTTCACTACGCACTTTTCTAAGTAAATTCTTTCAACGAACCCCCCCGTAATTATTTTTTATTGTTTTGTGTCCCGTGAAGAACGATAAGTATTTTTTCGAAATGTCGAGGAGGTTTGTCCAGTGCTCACAACAGACTATACATGCCCAAGTTCAGATTTATGTAAGTTATGACCAATAGGTAATCAAGAGTTGTCTCATTCGCTGAACTCCCACTCCAACACCCTCAGCCCCCCATTTTCTAGACGAGATCACATTTTGATCACACAATTTTTTGGTGCCAAAGGGTCCTCGTCCGCCGCTACTTTTTAAAGGGTCCAACACCGGAAGAATTTATTTCTTTTTCTGTGCATCAAAGGATTTTCTCTTTGTTTTGCTGCCGATGACTGGAATGTTGAAAAAATTTTATTTCTTTCTTTTTTCTTGCAATTTTCCAGCCATACTTATAAATGTGTTCTTATATAATATTGTCTTAGTTTTTATTTATTAATCTTTACAGTGTTTTATATATTAAACAAGACAAAGATAATAACAGAAATAATGGTGCTTGGCAGGAGACATCACGAGGGTTCCTCGGACCCGAACTACGAGCTGAGTGATTTCGACAAGCGCGAGCTGAAGAGCAGCTCGCCGGAGGAGAATGTCGTGGAGTACCTCGAGAAAGACACCATCAACATCGACGAGAGGGCGGACTCCTCCCAGGAGGAGGAGCCCGCCACTCTCTTCCGCCGGTTCGTCGACTCGTTCAAGAGAGCGGAGAGCGCCAAGCGCGACGAGGACCTCGAGAACGACCTCGCCACGGCAATCTCCGCGTCGTCCATGGGCAAGCAGCCAGGCACGGGAGTAGGGAACGGCCAGATGGAGAAGTCCGAGGAGGAGGCGCTCAAGAAGACTATCAAGCCCAGACACGTCATCATGATCTCCTTGGGTACTGGTATCGGTACAGGTCTGCTGGTCGGTAACGCCAAGGCGCTACACAACGCGGGCCCCGCGGGGCTGGTGATCGGCTACGCCATCATGGGGAGCTGTATCTACTGCATCATTCAGGCGGCTGGTG
This sequence comes from Nakaseomyces delphensis CBS 2170, assembly GCA_001039675.1. NCBI lineage: Eukaryota > Fungi > Ascomycota > Saccharomycetes > Saccharomycetales > Saccharomycetaceae > Nakaseomyces > Nakaseomyces delphensis. Next base: position 31,174 of record CAPT01000099.1, read on the forward strand.
AAATGGCCGTCGTATACTCGAACCTGCTCGGAGGTTTCAACACGTACCCGTCCATGCTTCTGGACCCCGGGTTCGGTTTCGCGGTCGCATGGGTCTACTGTCTGCAGTGGCTCTGTGTCTGTCCCTTGGAACTGGTCACAGCATCCCTTACCATCAAGTACTGGACCACCAGTGTGGATCCAGACGTGTTTGTGATCATATTCTACGTTTTAATCATTGTAATCAACACCTTCGGTGCGCGTGGTTATGCGGAAGCTGAGTTCTTCTTCAACTGTTGCAAAATCCTGATGATGATTGGTTTCTTTATCCTAGGTATTATCATCGCCGCAGGTGGTGCTGGCAAAGACGGCTACCTAGGCGGCAAGTACTGGCATGACCCAGGAGCATTCAGGGGCACTAATGGTATACAACGTTTCAAAGGTATCATGGCAACTTTCGTTACAGCTGCGTTTGCTTTCGGGGCCACGGAGTTCATCGCTTTGACAGCCGCTGAACAATCAAACCCAAGAAAGGCGATCCCTTCCGCGGCAAAGAAGGTCTTGTACAGAATTATCTGTATTTTTGTAGGATCCATTGCCTTGCTAGGATTTTTGGTTCCTTGGAACTCCGACCAATTAATGGGTGCTGCTGGCTCCGCGACAAAGGCGTCACCATACGTCTTGGCTGTCTCCTTACATGGTGTTAGAGTTGTCCCACACTTCATCAACGCCGTCATTTTGATCTCTGTTATCTCTGTCGGAAACTCGGCGTTCTACTCCAGTTCTCGTTTATTGTTGTCGTTAGCCCAACAAGGCTATGCACCAAAATTCTTTGACTATGTCGACAGGGAAGGTAGACCTTTAAGAGCTATGTGCTGCTCTGCACTTTTCGCGGTTATCGCATTTTGCGCTACCTCTCCAAAGGAAGACCAAGTGTTTACATGGTTATTAGCCATCTCTGGTCTATCTCAACTGTTCACCTGGATCGCTATCTGTTTGTCTCATGTCAGATTCAGAAGAGCTATGGTTGTACAAGGTAGATCTCTAGGTGAAATTGGTTTCAAGTCCCAAGTTGGTGTTTACGGTTCCATGTATGCTGTAGTAATGATGGTGCTAGCTTTAATTGCTCAATTCTGGGTTGCTATTGCACCTATTGGTGAAGACGGGCATTTAGACGCACAAGGGTTCTTCGAAAATTACTTAGCAATGCCGATTTTGATTGCATTCTACTTTGGTTACAAGGTCTGGAACAAAGACTGGAGACTTTTCATCAGATCTAGTGATATCGACTTGGATTCTCACAGACAAGTATTCGATGAAGAACTACTAAAACAAGAAGATGAAGAGTACAGAGAGAAGTTGAAAAATGGTCCAGCTTGGAAGAGAGTTGTTGACTTCTGGTGTTAAAATACTTAATGAAATAAGCGCGCCCAGCCTTTACCTACTGCGTATATTTTTTTACTTACGAAAACTTCAACGAATAACTTTGCATATATGCAAATGAAGCATACAATTTAATTTTATTTTCTATTGAATTTGACAGTAATAATTTTGTTTCTCTATATCTTCAGGATTCCTAATGCAAGTTAGTGAGACAGTGTGTTCTTAAAAATGCAAAAAAAAAAATGGAATAAAATACATATAAAGGCCTCTCTCTCAAACTAACTGCCTACTGCACTAATGCTAATAACGAAACTATCACGTATGTGTTATATTGTCATTTCAATTTCTACATTTTATTCAATTCATATAATTTATTCATCTCTAAATTACGAATAACTTAACAATACTAATGCATTCTTAATAGGACAAAAAAAAAAAACAAAAAAAAAAACTGAAGCCGTCACATCATCTCCATAAGTTAAACAAAATTTTGACTGGATATATTATATGTGGTCATAGCATTGACCTCTATTTTCTACTAAAAAGAAACAAGCAATTAAACATTGATTGCACTTAATAGTCATAAGGTTTTGTTGTTCTTGTTTTTTTTTATTATATTATATTATTTTACTATATATTAATCTTTATTCTACAATGTTTTTCGATGATGATGTAGGCTTAATAAGATATTCATATTTTATTATTCACTATCCTTCTATATTTAATCCAATGGAATCCTCCGAGAAATATAACATCATTACACCACATGTCAAGTCGGGGGGTTGGGAAAATAAGACGGTAACTCAACAACCTTTGCGGGACCTTAAAAGGGAATCTCATCTATAATACCAGCTGCGGATATAGCATTTTTTTGTATTACATAGATATTAGTTTAAGGACAAGCTGGTGCAACTCAACGACGCAATAATAAAAAGGCAGAATGCTAGGTAGAAAGCAGGTAGTTACGGTATTTCGCAGGTATGCATCTCAGAACGGGATCATCCCAGAGGACAAAACACTGCTCCCACCACTGATGCTGTATAGGCGCATCCTAAGGGCTCACAAGCTGCTCCCACCAAGGCAGAAGGAGATGGGTGACAAGTATGTGAAGAGCGAGTTTGAGCTTCATAAGAGAGTCGACAACCCGTTGCACATTGTTGGGTTTCTTGCAAGCTGGCAGGACTATTTATATCAAATAACGGACGGTAAATGGAAAGAGAGCACGCTATCACCAGCTGTTGTGGAAAAGATGTCTCCAGAACAAGTTGCCCAACTTTACGAGTTGATGAAAGAGACCGAACGTGTAGCCAAGGGTGAGGAGAAAGAGTAGACGCAATAAAGAAAAACGTAATCTCTATTCTATTTGCTGGAACCTTATATTTACAATTATAATTACACCTGACTATATACATAATACAATGTTAGATAAAAATAAAAATATTTAAATACTCAACGTTCCTCCCATATCAGGTCAGAGCTACCTCTCCGCAGTTTATTCTCTTCCATTTGATCCCTGTACCATTCCTGCACCTTAACGGGGTCCTTGGAATTCACTATGCAGAATTTGAACTTGTTAACCTGCTTCTCGCAAGGCGAAAACTCGCCATACCGATAGTAGCTCCTGAACTGGCCACCTACCGATAGGCAGGTGGTTAACTGATCAAACGCCTCTCGGCAGCTCATAGTAGTAGGGTATTTAGTCTCTTCCATCGCACAATACACACCCCCTTATGAAATCACAGGCTATATGGATTTACGTAACTTTGATAATACTGGGCGCCCAAAGAACAAAAAACAAATATAGAATTTGTGCGATGAGCTAAAATACAACATATTATTGATGTATTGACTCTACAAGGTCTGCACCAAAGGGTAATACAGACTAACTGACACACCCCCACGGTATGGAATTATCCCACCAAAATTGACATTAGATAACGACGTTGCGTAATTTCGCTCGAAAGGAAGAGCTCACTTACAACGTTTTAACGTAACGATGAACGCTAACTGCGAAGTCCTTTGACGGGTCCAAGGGGAATAAGGTAATGTAATAAACGAGTCGAAAGGAGGTTCCTCATCCCAAGGGGACCAAAAAAAAAAGGTATATAAAGTAGTTACTTTTGTAACATATCTTGTTTTCTTTTAAAATAGAATATATTATGTCTACTCCGATTGAACTTCCATCTATCAACAACAAGGACATTACACACATCTTCCTGATAATTGCCGGTTTGTTTTTAACAAGATTTATAGGACAAAAATTTTATTCAGTAGGTAGAACAATGGTTAGCCAAGAAACAGTAAACAACGTCAAGAACCTCATTGGCCAGAAGAAAATCTTCGTCGCCTCCAAGTCGTACTGCCCATACTGCAGAGCCACCAAGCAAACATTGTTTGAGGAGCTAGGTGTTCCACAGGACAAGGCTGTTGTCCTGGAATTGGACGAGATCGAAGAAGGTGGCGACATCCAACAGGCCCTAGAGAGCATTAATGGCCAAAAGACTGTTCCAAACATCTACATCGATGGTGAACACATCGGTGGTAACAGTGAATTGCAACGTCTCAAGCAATCTGGTAAACTCCAACCATTGTTGGAAAAAGTTCTAGCTTAAATATGTTGAAAGATAATATATATAATTCTAGTTTAAAATGAATTTAATCAGATAAAATAAAAAAATAAAGATAAGATAAATATAGTAATCTGTATTAACATTATTGTATTTTCTATCTCTATAAAAATGAAGGTGTATCTCTATATATAAAAAGAGCACTAATTTGAATACAAGCCACACGGAAATGAAAAATGTATAAAAATGAGTATTATATCTTTCTTGACATTATTTGAAACATTAATTTTTTTCTCCCTAGCTGTGATCTATTGAATGGAGCCATTCCCTACTACCGTGGTATTCAAAAGTTGCGCGGAAGGCAATCTCTGGACTGTTGAAGTAAGTGGCACCACCGAATTCAGTTTGTTGTACCAATCCGTTCTTATGCTTACCCTTTCTGCTATCGCGGAATTTCGGAACCGTCTTCGCAGCAACTGCAATTGCATAGGACATTGGTAATATCTTTGGTTCATCATTGGTCCTTGAGTTCAATGTAGCTTTTCTTACCGCAACACTACCCAGATCATCTAGACCAGTTAGTTGTCTAAATTGCACGTCGCACATCTTCTGGAGTAACGTCAACGTGTAATGAGCATCGTTACCGGCATTGTGTAAGAACGCATGTGGGACCTCTAATAATTGCAGGATTCTTCCTAAATTACTTCCTTTTCTGCCGTAAGTGGTCCCGTAAAGTGTCTCTGTATCCAGTGAGAGGACGCTTTCATTAGCTCTAGCTTGCTCTGTAAATTTTGGTATAACACCATCCATTTCGCCTATCCCTGAGAAGTCAATACCAATATCTCGCAGCCATTTGATATCACCTTTGATATTATGTCCGACAAAAGCTCTCGACCACGTCTTCTCCTCATCTGTCTTTGGTTTCATATAAAAATTGATTAACGCCTGCACAAATGCAATACAGTCCTTTAGCCCCATTACCAGACTCTCGCCGAGCAAAAAGCAATCCTTGTAATCACATACATATTTGGAATTTCTTAGTTGTAAAACTTCTGACACAATTAAATGGTAGTTCCTAGTGAATGGTGTGGTGGTAAACAGATTCTCTCTTGGATCGTGAATTGATATACCAATCTCAGTGATAATCTTGGTGTCGAATTCAAACGCTTCAATATCTATGGAAAACAGAACACAACGGCCACTATTCAGAAGCCTGATACAGTTGCTTAGGTATTCAAAGTTCGATCCACCAGGGACAGCGTGCACAACCACCTCTTGTTTTTCTTTTACTTTCCTCACAGCCGCGTTGTATTCCGATATCTTTTCCTTTATGACCTGTTTCTCTTCACGAGAGAGCTTGCCACTATCAATTGGCATCTCAGGCAGTTCCCCGTGGTCCTTTATCCATTGCTCCTGTAATTTCTGCAGATCCGAATCGAGCTTCGCCGTCGCGGTGCGGTTCAGCGACAAAAATTGAGACTTCAACTTGCCCAAGTAAACTTCCGTATACTCCATTCTCCGGGCATACATCGACGAATCGTATCTAACTTTTTGCAACTCGCTGAAATGGGGGAACTTGGTCAGGAACGACTCGTTTCCAGACATATTCTCGCCTCTCGGCAGCTTCTTCATCAATTGCTGGTAGTTGGTTACATACTCCACCTGCTGCGGTAGATGTCGTACATACATAGGCGCTTTCCCGCGCATCAGGTTCCTCAGAACCGGCATATCCAACTCGTCGTTCTGGAAATTGCCGTTATTGTTGTAGGACTTCCGAACGCTGTTCCTGCTTCTCTGGATCGCCCGCGACATTGGCCTTAAAAAAAATACCTTGTTCAGTACTATTCTCGAAAAAAGCAGCGTCCTAGAAACCAATGGGACAGCAGATGTGGATACGTGGTTAATACTTTGGGTTAGTCTGTAATGTTGTGATTGTATTGTTGTTTTGATAATACCCAGATTTGAATTGAAAAAAAAATTTTTTTTCAAATGGTCACAAGGTACGTGCTTTTCACGTGATTTTTTTTGGAAAAGATTTTTGGAAAAAAAATTGAAAAAAAAATTTTTTTCATTTCTTTCAGCGTATTATATAGAAAAGAGAATATAACTTTCTTCTCACTATATAAAAGGAATTTGCTGTAATAACAAGTAAGTTTCGTTGGATCACATTTGAGGACTCATCTAACTATAGTGTAAGGTTATAAAGAAGGTTAGGAAAGAAATGTCTGTCAAGGAAAACGAGAAAGAGGACAAAGTTGAGGTGGTCGAGCCTAAAATTGAGCGTGATGAGGCCAAGTTGGTTCCTGCTCCTATTCCAACCAGTTCTCCCTGGAAAGTTGGTGAGTCTGGTCAGCAGAGGTCTCTGGAGGCGGAGATTGAAAGCACGAGGAAAGAGAAGGCCAATGGCAGCGGCTCTTCTTCTGCGAAGCCTGCCACTGGGTCGAATGTGAAGTGGGTGCCTATCAAAGCCACCATCACAGTTTCCGGGGGTGGCAGCAACAATAACAACAAAAGGTCGTCCAGTAGGAAAGGGAAGGGTAAGAAGGACCCTTCCTCGCCAGGAGCGCCCCCATCTGCGGAAGCTAACAACAACAGTAACGCTAGTGGAGCTGCTAGTGGGAAAAAGAAGACCGTTAAAAGGAATGTTTCTTCCAAGAAACCCCAGGGCAAAGCCGCCACCAGTAATGATGACCGGAAGAAGCGCGAGGTGACTAAGAGTGATGATAAGTCTAGGAACAGCACATACCGCCACTCGCAACACCAGCATCAGCATAGCAGGCCCGAAAAGGTAAATACTGAGCAAGCAACTGATCAAAACGGTGCCGAGGACTCTGATGAGTCCGCTGAAACTATAAAGGTAGAGGAACCTGAAACAAAGGTCACCGAGACTACCTCGTTTGACGAGGAATCCCAAAGCAGTGCTAGAGACAGCAAAGAGAAGGACGGTGGCGTTCAAGATCAACCGCATACGCGTCAATTCCAACACACAAATACTCAGCACCATCACCATCACAACAGCAACACTAATAGCAGCAACAACGGCCACTACCAATACAACAGTAACAGCATGCATCATGGTAGCGATCGCAGTAACTACTACAATAGAGGAAATCCTAAGCCACACTACCAACATCAACGTTCCTTTAACCAAAACATGCAGTATACACCATATATGCAAAATTCTTATAATGCTCATTATTACAATACTATGCATGCGTTAATAACAGCAGTTCAAAACGTTTCGAAACAAATTGAGTACTACTTCAGTGAAGAGAACTTGTCTAGAGACTCATTCCTAAAATCCAAGTTCTCAAAGGATGGTTACGTTCCTGTTCAACTGATAGCTAAATTCTTTAGAGTGGTCAACATGTCTTTTGGTGGTGACCCAACTATCATTCTAGCTGCTCTAAGAGAGATCATTGCTAATGAGAATGTTACAGTTGAAGTGATAAGAGGTAAACTGGTAACCAATGATGATGATGAAGCTAAGCCAGAATTCCCATATGGCCCAGAATTCGACATTGCAAATTATTTCATTCGTTCTAAGGACTGGGAAAAGTGGATTTCTGAGGAAACAGGCTCCGGGACTGCTATTGAATTTGAAAAACTTCTGACGGGCAATGAATTGGACCAATTTGCTATTAATATGAGTTTGTTGCCACAACAGCCATACATGTATGGCTCTCGACCATACAGGCACAATAGTTTTAAGAGAGGTAACTCTTACAATCGTGGGAACGGTAGGCCAAGATATCACACCCAAAGTAGTCATGATAGTAGCCACCCTCAATCAAGTGAGGAAGCACCTGAATATGTGGCTGAACAGAGAGACGTTGAAACAACAAAAACAACACCTTATGAGGGGCCATATAATGAAGAGGCATCAGTGCCAGCAGTAATGGAATCCTCTGATTAAATAAGGTACCAATACTAAGATTTTGAGAAACTAAATTTTTTTTTTCTTTTTTTTTTTTTTAAAAGCCATCCAAATTTTTTTCCAGTAATTCCAGCATCGTTATAATATAACTTTAACAGATTATGATTTTTTTTTTTTACATTCTAACCAATCTGAATTCATCGTTTATTTATATAATATTAGTTATGTCAGCTGTAAATTTTTTCTCATAAATAATATTATAAGGAATGCATATATCTATATCATCAAATAGAATAATACGATTTAATGGGCTCTTCTATATAACCTTAAATGCGACAGTGCCGGTAGCTACTTATATAAAAAAACAAAGCTGAAAAAGAATTGTGAAAACCGTATTAATCAATGCTGTCAGCCAGTTATTGTTGTATTTCTGGAAGGGGATCAGCAATCAAAAACAGAAGAAAAATGGTAATAAGAAGCTTTGTCTTGAAACAAGTCATCTAAGAGGCATAAAGTATAAATTCATGTATTTCTAATTAGCACTATATTTTTCTTATACTAATTATATTTGTTTTTATTTTTTGTATTATTTAGTTTATGTTTTCGTTACAAGACATCAATGTCATAATCATGTTCGTAGCCCTTGGTGAAGTTCAAATAAAACGAATTTATCAACTGTATAATAATTCTAAAATATTTTTTTTTTTTGATGTTTAATTGGTTCTCATTAACCAAAATAATATGGCGGGGAGGGCGATAGATCAGCGGTCATAGATTACAGATATAGTGACCAAAGAGCTGCGTTTATGCGACCAAAGCGCACAACGCAGCACCAACACCAGAACCGTCCTTTGCAATCTTGATGTGAATCTTACGTTCACCTTCAGTACCAATTGGACTTAGGGACAATGCGTGTCTCAACATAGATCTGAAACCTGGGTAATATTCAATAACGGAACCGTCACAACCAACCTCGACTTCACCATGGTATCTCTTGTTCAAAGCGTTAGTCTTGATCAAGATGGCGGCAATTGGAACGGCCGATAAGTAAGCGGACCTACGAGAGATAGCACGAACCAGTTTTTGAATAGCCTCACGTTCAGATGGAGTAGTTGGCAATCTTAAGGACTGTAGGAAAGACAATTCTGTTTCACGCAGACCAGTTGAATCATCAATTTCAATACGGGACAGCACCTCACTAGACAACTCGAATGGAGTCTTCAAACGGTGTGGCAATTGGTCGTAGTCACGGTACTGAGTCAACATCAGACCACGGGAATGCAAGTCAACCAAGACGTTTCTTAGGACTTCACCCAAGAACATACCGGAGACTCTTTTTTCGAACAAGTGGAAGCCCGGGTTCGAGGAGTACTTTTGGTCGATGTCGACGTCGTACTTCGTGGTTGGCAGGACTTTACAAGCGTTGTCGAAGGAACCCCATTCGGTATTGACACACATGTGGGTTTTTCCCTCGTTGGCCAATTGAGTCCTCAGAGACTCCGGTAACTTTTTGATGTTTTTGATTTCCTCCATGTAGCAACCGTTGGTACCGGTACCAAAGATACAGCCAATAACTGGCTCGGAGATTTCACCACCCGAGGAAGAATGGCTACCGGAGGCATAACAGTGGGACAAGAAGGTACCGACGGTATCGTTCGTGATAGCCACGATCTTGATCATTTGCAGGCCCTGGGCGTTCAGTTGCTCTTGGAACAATTCGACGACGTCCTTGCCGACGGTGTCAGCGATTTTGAAACCTTTGGTCCATCTGATCAACGTACCCGAGTTCAAAGAGGTTTGGTTTACCGGGTAGGAGAAAGTGAACCCAAGTCTAACTGGTGGTATGTCGTCACCGTGCTGCAAGAACTCCGGGTGGTACTTTTTAACGAAGGCGACAGTCCTGCGGGCCAGGTAGCCGAACAGCTGGTCAGAGGTGACGTCCTCGTCGTCGAGAAGGTCCTCTGGGATCTTGGACTTCATCTGTTCCATCTTGAAGGTGTTGTCACCGTTCAAAGTCACGGAGCAGACACGGAAGTTAGTACCACCCAAGTCCGCGGCCAAAAGCACGCCCTTCTCCGTCCCGTTTGGCATGCCGGTAACGAAGGTAGGGATCATAGGCAACCCCTTGTTTTCGGCATCGCTCTCAACGTCAAGACCCTTCTCCATCGACTCTATGAAGTACGCGGTCAGCTCGTCCAGCATCTTGGGGGTCACTTCGAACTCCTTGCAGAGCTCCTCGACAGCCTTGGTCAATTGCTCACTTGTAGCCTTATGGAAGTTTTCAAAAGACATTTATATTGCTATATTATATATATGTGCGTGTGTTAGTAGTAATATTGTATGGGTGTCGCTATATAATCTTTTAAAAAAAAACAATCCCACAAAGAATGGATTGAGGAACACCTCCTATATATACGTCTTTTTTTCTTCCTTTTGCTTTCTTTTAATATGGAATAGTTATCCAATGCCTTCCCCCCCTTGCTTCCGTGCCTTGTCCTCTCCCAATAAAGGGATTGGGTGCCCTTGTCTTTGTCCTCGAGTCTTGCACAAGAGTCTTACAGTACAGTATACACAGAGTCTTGCAGTACAGTTTGCACAGAGTCAGGATCAGGGTTCTTGAAGAGACAATCGCTGAGCTGCCCATTCAAGAGCGAAGAGAGTTCACAAGAAATCCACACGAGGGCAAGCGCATGGGTAGTGTGTGTTTGTGGGGGGGGAGAAGTTGTCGGATACCACTACACACTAACCATAGAACAGCTTTTACCCAAACAAAATCCCATATTCAGTAATAACAGAAGTGGATGCCAGAAATGCCAATCCACCTCCTGCGTCTCCTTTGTCCCGCTGCTGCGAGGCCTCTCCCCTGACCTTCGCGCCCCCCCCCCCTTTTTTTATGTAGGTGCCTGAGGGGTATACAAACCAGCGTAGGAACTGCCGGGTCCCACCGGGGTTTCTGCGTGTAAAAAGCCAAAAACAAAAAGAAGAGGAACCGGAAAAACTAACCCGGAAAAACTTTTTTCCGCGCGACAATTACCCCTCACCCCCCCCCTCCCCGGAAAAATTATTTTAAATATTGTTTTTTGGCTCCTTTTTAAGTGCGGGGTAATTTATTTTTTTATTTCTTTCTTTTTTTCGTGTTAAGTGTTGTGTAATCACGTGTTACAAAGGACATGTGATCACGATCACATGACCTTCCTATATTTTCTCTCTTTTCTATTTTCTCTCTCTCTCTTCTGGTACAATGGCAATGAAAATACAAAAGCTTGCATCCACTTATTCAAGAGTGGTTTGCCTAGTATTGTTTTTTTTTTCTTGTTTTTTTTTTGATTTGCATAAAGATACATATATACAATATTTACTCTCCTGAGATAAATAAAAAATAATGTTTAGAATAGCGAAAAACCTGGTCAAGACCTTTGAGCAGAGCGTCGCGGAGACGTTGTCCGGACAGGACAGGCTGGACGGGTTCTTCCAGTCCATCCCGCCTAACCTGCTGGGAGCGCAGGTCAGCACGAATGCAGACCCCGCCACGCTGTCTAAAGTGATCAGCGGGCTGCGCGTGGTCTACGTAGACGAGCTGCAACTGCAATTGGAGTCCTATTTTGACTTCATTGTCGGTATGGACGACGAGTCCCTGCCATTGATGAATAATCAGCACGGATACCTGTACGCCGACTACAACGAAATTATCCGGCTGCTGAATGTACATGCAGAGCAAGGCACGCCGGTGAAACTGAACGTGTGGTCCGCGAAAGGCGGGACGTTCAGGGACGAGTACCTCTCGCTGAAAAAAATAGAGCTGCCGGAGGGGCAATTGGAAGATATTAACCTGAGCTCAGACACTCCTCTGGGGGCACAAGGGCTGTCCTCGAAATTATTTGAACCCCTGGGCTTCAAAGTGCAATGGACTCCGTTGCTCGCGGCTACATACACCTACCATGTTTTGCAGCTAAATATCGCCGACGGCCCAGCTCACATCGCAGGCCTTATCCCTGACGAAGACTATATTATAGGATCCCAAGATGGCCTGCTGGCCACCGGCGGTGAAACCCTGCTGCAGGATTTGATCAGAACAAGAGCCAACCACGATCTCGTTCTATACGTCTATAACAAAGTAGTGGACTGCGTAAGGCCAGTAACAGTGAATATAGGCCCCGATGGAAGACTCGGATGCGGTGTCGGGTACGGGTTCCTACACAGAATCCCAACAGTGAGAAAGCCGGATCAACCTCACGGACAGCCCCCTGCATCGGTACAACAGTTCGAAGAGCCCATGTCCGACCAGACGTTCGTACCGGGCATCGCAAAACCCTCAACTGCTGGCAAGTCGACAAAGAAACAAACAGTAAACGTCTCAGCAATGGGTGATTATTTCAGTGAGGGGAAAGACCAATCGTCGCAGTCAAAAAAAGCCTCAGAAACTCTGGATATACCTCCTCCGCCCACCAAGAATTGAATGAGCCTAGATAATAATTGTTGTTTTTTACATAGTCCTCAAAAGAAAAGCATAACTCTAGTACTATAATTTACATGATCTTCCCAATATAATATGTGAACCTCTTATAAAATATAATCAAGACTCAGAACCAGTCGTACAGATCAGCATGTGACTTTTTAATTTTTAACTTTTTTTTTTTCAAAATTTTGACAAAAAAAATTTTTATTTCTCGATGAGCTGTGAAGCAATACGCTATTGTTTTTATTAGTTATTATCCATTTATAAAGCTATAAAAACGAGAAACTAGTGTATTGATATACTACTCATATAATAATGTCTGTCGTTGGCTCACTTATATTTTGTGACGACTGTGGTAACCTGCTCGACAACCCAGAGGACAAACTCAACAATAGCAATAACATTGAATGCTCACAGTGCCAAGCGAAATACCCACGATCGCAGTTCAATAACTTGAAGGTTGTTACTTCTACTAGTGAGGATGCGTTCCCGTCGGCACTAAGGATGAAGAAGTCCGTTGTGAAGACCTTTTTGAAGAGAGATGAGCTGAAAGACGATGGTGCGACTATCAAGGAAAAGTGTCCCAAATGTGGGCACGATGAGATGCGCTACCAGACACTACAACTGCGTTCTGCAGATGAGGGTGCTACAGTTTTTTACACCTGCATCAACTGCAGCTACAAATATAGAACCAACAATTGAGGGCCTTATTCAATGCCCTCTCTGGAGTATAAAATAAACAACGACAATCCGGAAAAAATAAAATTAAATAAAATAAAGAAAAAAAAAGGAAACTAAGCGGGGAATATAAGTATAATAGCCTTTTACAGTCATGACAATATTAAGCATGTTTTTATTCAGAGACAATTGGCACTTTGAAGTTTATTTATTTTTATTTTTTTGTACTTTACATATATAGACACTATCTACTGTGACTTCACAGAGATCATTCAATCATACTATTTTTGCAGCAATTACGTTAAATAGAATGGATATAGCCAGCTTATTGATTTATTATTTACATTATCATGATAATAAAATCATGGTGCACGACTTAGTGAAATATTTTTTTCCTTCTTTTACACCGAACAGCGTTGTGGCAATTACGTGCTTCATTTTGTAGTTAAACACATAAGCAAATGTGAACGTAGTCCTGCTTTTTATAGACTGGCTTCCTCTACTCATTACTGTTAGCAGTGAAAAACAATTTTAATAGAATCAATGGCTCAACCACAGCAGCAAATGATGGAGATGCCAGATCTCTCCAATGCGATCGTTGCTCAGGATGAGATGGGTAGACCGTTTATTATCGTTAGAGACCAATCAAACAAGCAGAGACAGCATGGATTAGAAGCTAAGAAGTCACATATTTTGGCTGCTAGATCAGTAGCCTCGATTATCAAGACTTCACTTGGACCTCGTGGTCTAGATAAAATTTTGATATCTCCAGATGGTGAAATTACCATTACAAATGACGGTGCCACTATTTTGTCTCAAATGGAACTTGACAACCAGATTGCCAAGTTACTGGTCCAATTATCTAAATCTCAGGACGATGAGATTGGTGATGGTACCACAGGTGTCGTGATTATAGCCAGTGCTCTATTGGATCAGGCTTTGGAGTTGATTGATAAGGGAATCCACCCTATTAAAATTGCTAACGGGTTTGATGAAGCAGCCAAGGTCGCAATTTCTCACTTGGAATCCATCACGGAAGATGTTACAGAGTTGGACTCCGACAAGAACAGCAAATATTTACAAGACTACCTGTTCAAAGCTGCGAAAACCTCCTTAGGATCTAAGATTGTCTCTAAGGAACACGACAAGTTTGCACAGATGGCAGTTGATGCTATCCTTGGTGTTATGGATAAGGATAGAAAGGACGTTGATTTTGAGATGATCAAACTACAGACTCGTGTTGGGGGTACTTTAAGCGATTCTAAGTTAATTAAAGGTGTTCTATTGGATAAGGAATTCTCTCATCCGCAGATGCCCCATAAGGTGTTACCAAAGGAGGGCGCAAGTACTGTCAAATTAGCTATTTTAACATGCCCATTTGAACCACCAAAACCTAAGACAAAACACAAGCTGGATATCTCAAGTGTTGAAGAATATAAGAAGCTGCAAACCTATGAACAAGATAAGTTCAAGGAAATGATTCAGTATGTCAAGGATTCTGGTGCAGATGTAGTGATATGTCAATGGGGTTTCGACGATGAGGCTAATCATTTACTGTTACAAAATGAATTACCAGCAGTCAGATGGGTCGGCGGTCAAGAATTGGAACAAATTGCCATTTCAACGAATGGCCGAATTGTCCCAAGATTTCAAGACTTATCCGCTGACAAACTGGGTGAATGTTCAAGTATCTATGAGCTAGAATTTGGTACTACCAAGGATAGAATGCTTGTAATTGAACAACCAGAAGAGTCAAAGACTGTTACTTGTTTTATTAGAGGTTCTAACAAAATGATTGTTGATGAAGGTCAACGTGCCTTGCATGACTCCCTTTGTGTTGTGCGTAACCTAATAAGAGACTCCCGTATTATTTACGGTGGTGGTGCAGCTGAAGTAACAATGTCACTAGCAGTTTCTCAAGAGGCTGACAAACAACGTGGTATTGACCAATACGCTTTCAGGGCTTTTGCTACTGCTTTGGATACTATTCCAATGACTCTGGCCGAAAATTCTGGTCTAGACCCAATTGAGACTCTTGCAACACTAAAAAGTAAACAATTAAAGGAGAAAGTACCAATTTATGGTGTGGATTGTCTGGGTAAAGGTAGTAATGACATGAAGGAATTGTTTGTTGTAGATCCATACATTAGTAAAAAGCAACAAATTCTTCTAGCAACCCAATTGTGCAGAATGATTCTGAAGATCAACAATGTTATTATCAGTGGCAAGGATGAATATTAGGAGAATATTCTGTAATTATTACAACTCTGCATTTCATAACCATTAATTAATGTTAAATAACTGTATACTATTAATATAGAATGTTCGTTTCTACAGTTGAATATGCGCATAATTCATATGTGCTATATTTATTCGTGTAAAATTATGGATTTTATCATTTTATAAATTTCATGTACAGAATGAACGAAAGGACATAGTTACTACAGACTATATAATATCTATTCACAATCGTAAAACAGTCTTTTCTTCTTCTCCTATCCCGTTTTACACCATGTTGAAAAGGCTAAAGTTTCTGACAATCTCCGGTCCGTATTCATCATAGTCTTTTTTTGTGTGGCAATAACTCTTGAATTCGGCAGTTTGGGCAAGTAGAGAACCACCGAACCAAACAGCATTTCTTTGCTTTCTGTGAGAAATAACTTGAACATCAACTCCTGTTGATTTGGTGCCACTTAGGGCCTCGCTTTGTGCAATCCTATTATTGACTATAGATTTCATATCTCTCTGTAGACGACGACCATAATCTTTAAACATAGTAGAGCCACCTGATAGAACAATATTGTTATATAGGCCCTTACGCACATCGATAGGACAAGCTTGAATAGTTTCATCTACCACAGTTGGTAATGGGGTCAAAAAATCGGACGAAGCAATTTCAGGATTGAAAAAGATTTCTGGGGCCAGGAATCTTTCGTAGCCAACATCCACCACCTTTTTTCTAGTCTTCTCTTGGTTTTCTATTACAAATTGTGCAAATTTAGATGGATCTCTGTCGAATTTATTGAATTCTTTTACTATATCTGGACAAACATAGCAGTATTCTTGTTTGATACGTTCTGCGGTCTTTAGAGACGTATCTTGTTCGCCACGTTCCCTCAATAGTTGTTGAATGAATAATGTAATGTCTCTACCGGCAATGGGGATATTTTTGATGGCAGAACCGATAACGTAACCTTCGGCCACTGGTATAACGTGTGTAACACCATCACCGGAATCTATAACAGTTCCGGTTAAAGACCGATCAGTGACCTTTGGAGAGGTCCAGGAGGCAGCGAGGGCCAACACAGCCTGTACTGCAATATACAAACCAGCGCAATTGAAGGACTCAAAGAAAATCTCTGCGACTTGCTCTCTGTTCTCTGGTGGGTTTAGAGGTGGTTCGGTCAACAAGAAATAGTGATCCTCCGGTTCAGTTCTCAAATACTTAAAGATTGAGTTTTCCCAGAACCTTTCCATGTGGTCCCAGTTCTCAACCTGGCCATGTCTGATTGGGTAGCTCAGTGAATAGGATTGACTCTGGGCTGCGGCAAGTGCTTCATTCCCAATATAAAAATCCAAGTCCTCAGTACCACGCTTTCCAGCCAAATTGTTCGATAGTAACAAAGAGGACATATCCCCACTATTGAATGCAGTAGCTGAGGTTGAGTTCCCGAAATAAGAGTTCGAAGAATCGCTAGCACTGCTCTTATTAACAACAGAGCTTTTCTTTGTATTAGAAGGTTGCGCGTTTGCCATGGCAGTGGGGAACACCCACGAAGGAGAATCGTTACCGGCAAAACCTAGCTTCGTCAAACCAGTACCATTGTCCATAACAATGGCAGGATTATTTAGATAAGACATTTTCGAAACGATGTTCTTCTTTTGGTATGTTTAATAAAGAGGGGGGCTCACAATGAAAGTAACGTTTTCTTTCTATCTAGGGGACAAATAGAAGGCACCTCTAATTCAGTTTACCTTGTGTTTATTCAAACAAAAAAAGGCCTGCCAGCTAGTGTGATATTAAAACGCAATTGAAGCTATTGTTCGTTGTCAAGATATTTATGAGAAGTCCCCTTTAAAGAGAGAGAGAGACTAAAAGATCCTTTTTCCCACGATTAAAAATCAAGAGCGTTCCGTCCCTGGTGATTCTAATAAGCATTACAGGGCATGTGCCATTCTCGTATATTATATATACTCTTCCGTTAGATGATTGTATTAATTATGAGAATAGATATTAGTTCTGTATTTGCAACGAGTGCTGGGTATCTGGTTACAAATTCTCGTTTGAAGAATTGGAGCTAGCCGTCTCTTTTACGGTTTGTGGCACCGTCTAACTTCTGATAATACGCTGGCGTGTGGGAAAAAAGAATGGTTGATTATTAGCTTCACGACTTGTTCACAGTCAGTCTTTTTTATCTCTCTTGGTATAGTTGCAGGGATATAGATAAGGCTACAAATTTATATTTTGAAAGTACCTGTTACGACTTCCATCTTAGTTGTCATTCATTGAAATAGCGCGGAGAGGGTAGAAATACTTGTAATTTACTTCTCGCATTGCTATAGTCCATTGTATTAGCAAGATATATTGTCTTTTGAGTGTTTATTAGATTATTATTCACGTTACTGGTATCAGTAATATATAATAGAATTTGTAGTTACCCGACGTTTCTGACCCCACGCAAAAATGAGAGACTTCTTTATATATTGCCAGCTGATAAATTGCGATTTGGAGCTACGCTATGACTATATAACACCTGTATTCTTTTGTTATCTTGACCTCTGGACATCTATAAAGACGTTAGTTGACCTGCCCTTTGTCAATTTCATTTGGAAATCCACTGTATTTGAATATCGGTTCTAAGATAATAAAGGAAAAAAGAGGAAGTAAGGGACCTTTGAGTTAACTAATTAATAAAAAAGAATAAAGAGCAATAAAAATATAAGAAGGTTAATAAAATAGATGACAATTGGCCTGTTAAATGATGCAGATGGGCTCAGTAATGGGAGGCCGTTGACTGGGTTGGATGAGATTAGGAATAGTCGAAGCGTGAGTGCGGAAGTGAGCGCACTCGGTTTAAGGACGGCTGCGATAGCCGTCTCGAAGGAACAAAGTCTTTCGCCCACCCCCATAGTTAATACTATTAATGCTGACGGGTCTATAGTTGGAACTTTGGATGAGGGAGCTACGTTGCTGGAAAGGAATGTCTCTACTGATCTTGAGTCACTGCCCGTGATGATGGACTATATATTTGACTTATTGAAGAGTTCCAATGTGCGACATAGGATCATCGCGACCAATAAAATGAAATCATTGTTGATTTCAATAGCACGAGAATTATCCATCGAACAATTTCAAAGCTTTAATTATACGTTAAATAACAGGGTATATGAGCTAGTGCACAGTAAGGACACAAGAGAACAAATAGCAGGGACTTTATCTGTGGATTGTCTAATTTGGTTTTATTCCCAGACGGAGCAGCTACCGAACTATACCACAAGGCTAGCAGGCTACCTAAAAGTGTTGATTCCATCTAAAAATATAGATTTAATGAGACTTGCTGTGGAGACGTTGGGCAAGTTGGCTGGGCCTTCTAGTTCCGTCACTTCGGACTTTTTACACCATGAGGTTAAAAATTGTATTGAATGGTTAACGACATCCCCGGAAAGTTATTCTTCAAGTAGGACTCAGGAACTACGTAAGCATGCATCCTTATTAATAGTCACTACTCTGAGCAAAAATTCTCCATCGGTACTTTATCCTTTTATCAATTCCATTTTGGATAATATTTGGAGAGCACTAAGGGATACCGATGAGGCTATGAGGACAGACGCAGCGCAAACTGTTGGGTGCTGTCTCAAGATAGTAGCGAGGAGAGATGAAAATTTATGTAGGCAATGGGTTATACGGCTGATGCAAGGGTGTGCATTTGGATTGTCTATAAATACTTTAGGATCAATACATGCGACTCTGCTGGTATATCACGAACTACTGAAGCTAAACAATACATACCTTGACGAATTTTTTGACGATATTTACTACGTCACAATGTCTTATAGGGACCATAAATCACCTTTGATTAGGAAGGAACTCTGTATCATTTTCTCATTGCTCGCATCCATAAACCCAGTATTATTCTCTAACCTATACCTTGAAAAGATTATGAACCACTTCCTAGACCTCTTACAAAATCATACAGTGAACACGATATCTGAAAAAGAAAGATCTCAAGTATTTATATCAATCGGTGATATTGCAGATAATGTTGGATCCTCAATGAATGATTTTTTGGACCCCCTTTTGGTAACAATCAAAGCTGCTTTGCAAATGAAATATAGAACTAGGAAAGAATACGAAGAGGGTTTATTTTATTGTATTGGAAAATTGTCGTCCGCTATGGGAGAATCTTTAACAAAATATATTAATGGTGGTTTGTTGCAACTAATTTTAAAATGTCCTCTCTCAGATTCTATGCAAGAAACCCTAGAATTATTAAGCCAGAATACACCACAATGTTCAAAGAAAATTGATTGTGAATTATTAGATCTTTTGTGCTATCATTTATCAGGGAGCCCATTTGTTGAACCAGGTACACCGCATAAGTCCATAAATTTCTCAGCAGGAATTGCGAGAGCATGGAGAGATAAAAATATATATGAACAAACTGGTCTTGTGAACAATGATAACAGAGATTCTGAATTGTTAATTCAAACATTAAGAATTTTTGAGAGAACCAAATTCAAGATCAGGTTAACTGACTTTGTAAAAAACGTTATTGTTTTCTACATTGAACATGATAATCAAATGGTGAGGAAACTAGCTGCTTTAACTTCCTGTGATATTTTCAGAGCCGATCGTATTTGCTCAGAGACTTCTTTTTGCTCTTTGAATACAGTTTCTGAAGTTTTGGAAAAGCTGCTAACTATTGCCGTAACTGATTTGAATCCAGATATACGTCTAGAGATTATACAGCACTTGACTTCTGCATTTGACACACATTTGGCTAAACCAGAAAATCTCCAACTTCTATTTACTGCATTGAACGATGAAATGTTAGCAATCCAAATAGAGGTGATGAATGTTATTGGGAGATTAGTGCTTATTAATCCTGCGTATGTTATACCTTCTTTAAGGAAGTATTTATTAGAACTATTGACAGAGTTGAGGTATCCTAACTTTCCAAATCGGAAGGACGAAGCGATTACACTACTTTGTACATTGATACAATCCAGTAAGGATATGACGAGACCTTATATTGAATCAATCTTAAACGTGCTCCTTCCAAAATTGGACGATGATTCTTCTACAGTTGCCTCAATAGCCCTGAAAGCAATTGGTGAATTAGCTGTTGTTGGTGGAGAAGAGATGAAAGCGTATAACCCAACTTTATTCCCTCTTATTATAAAAACGTTACAAGATCAATCTAATTCATTCAAGAGGGATGCAGCACTTAAATCCCTTGGTCAATTGGCTGCTTCTTCTGGTTATGTGATTGAACCATTTCTTGATTATCCGGAACTTTTAGGTGTTCTTATAAGTATTCTCAAGTCAGAGGGGTCACAAAACATTCGTAGAAAAACTGTTCGATTAATTGGTATTTTAGGGGCACTAGATCCACATAGACAGAGAGAAGTTGAAGTAACTTCTAAAACAAAAATTTCAGTTGAACAAAATCAGCCCTCGATTGCTGTAGCATTATTAATGCAAGGTAACTCACCTTCCAATGAGGACTATTATCCTACTGTCGTTATTACCACTTTAATGAAAATTCTGAACGATCCATCGTTATCTTCATACCATACGTCGGCTGTGCAGGCAATAATGCAAATATATCAGACTATGGGATTGAAATGTATCACTTTTCTTGATAAAATTATTCCCGGAATTATTAATGTCATGCATATGTGCCCTAATTCTTTGCTGGACTTCTATTTTCAACAGCTGCGCCAGCTTATTAGTATAGTAAGGCAACATATAAGACCTTTTGTTGATGAAATATACAACGCTATAAATGAATTTTTTCCACAGGAGCAACTACAAATTACAATAATATCAGTTATCAACTCCATTTGCTATGCATTAGAAGGTGAATTCAAGAGATTTGTACCTCAAACTTTAAACTTACTATTGAGTGTCCTAGAAAAGGATCGGTCCGTTGGAAGAGCAAATTCGATTAGAGTTTTACAATCGTTTGTCATTTTTGATTCTTCTTTAGAAACATACGCACATACAATTATTCCTTCAATAGTGAGACTCGTTGAATATGGGGCAGGGACTTTGCAAAAGAGCGCCATCATAACAGTTGGAAAATTGTCAAAATGTATAAATTTGGTTGAGATGTCCTCGAGAATAGTACACGCCTTGACGCGAACATTATTAAATTGTACCAAAGATACTCAGAACTGCATTTTGAACACTCTTTCATTATTATTATTAAGATTAAAGAAAGGTTACATTGTTTTTATTCCAGTCGTTAACCGTGTTTTGGTTGAATATTCAATAAAGCATGCTGTCTATGATGAACTGGTAACGAAACTTCTAAGAAATGAGGCAATTCCGAATACGATAATTCTAGAGGTTGATGCTGATGATCCACAACAGCTGGTACTACCAGATAATGATGGCGTAAACAAAAAACTCTCTATTAATCAAAATAACCTTAAAAATACGTGGGATTGTTCACAGCAAAAGACTAAAGAAGACTGGCAGGACTGGATCAGACGGCTTTCGATCCAATTTCTTAAGGAATCACCTTCGCATGCTTTACGTGCATGTTCTGGGCTAGCGAGTGTCTACTATCCTCTCGCCAGAGAGTTATTTAACGCGTCATTTTCTAGCCTTTGGAGTGAGCTATACACCCAATATCAAGAAAGTTTAATAGAATCACTTTGTACCGCATTATCATCACCGGAGAACCCACCAGAAATTCACCAAACACTTCTAAACTTAATTGAATTCATGGAGCATGATGATAAGCCATTACCTATCCCTATTAATACATTAGGACAATATGCAGAAAGGTGTCATGCTTATGCGAAAGCTCTGCATTATAAGGAAGTAAAGTTTATAAAGGAGCCGATGAGTTCTACAATTGAGTCTTTGATTAGTATTAATAATCAACTGCACCAAACAGATGCTGCTATTGGTATATTAAAACATGCCCAGCAACATCATTCATACCAATTGAAGGAGACATGGTATGAAAAATTGCAGAGATGGGAAGATGCACTTGACGCCTATACGAAGAGAGCGGAGGCAGGTGATGATTCTGTAGAAGTCACGGTAGGTCGCATGCGTTCTCTTCATGCCTTAGGTGAATATGAGGAGCTTTCTAAACTGGCTGCTGCTAAATGGGAAGTTTCGGGACTTCTGACTAGGAAAAAGATTGCCCCATTAGCTGCGGGTGCGGCATGGGGTCTTAGTGAATGGGATGAAATTGAAAAATATATCAGTGTTATGAAAGAACATTCTCCGGATAAAGAGTTTTTCGATGCCATCTTGAGTCTACATAGAAACCGTTTCGATGATGGAGAAAAGCATATTTTTGCCGCTAGAGATTTACTTGTAACTGAGATATCTGCTTTGATTAATGAGAGTTATACAAGAGCATACGGTGTTGTAGTAAGAACACAGATTATTGCAGAATTAGAAGAAATCATTGACTACAAAAAGGCGTCTCATAACTCGGCAAAGAGGGCACATTATAGAAAAGTTTGGGATCAAAGGTTACTTGGTACACAGAAAAATGTCGATATTTGGCAAAGGATTTTGAGAGTACGGTCATTAGTAGTAAAACCTAAGCAAGACATGCAAATATGGATTAAATTTGCTAATTTATGTAGAAAATCAGGGCGGATTGGTTTAGCTCAAAAGGCTCTGAATTCTTTATTGGAAGAGGGTAGTGATCCAAATCATCCAAATACTGCTAAGGCACCGCCACCGGTTGTTTATGCACAATTAAAATATTTATGGGCAACTGGCTCACATGAAGAGGTCCTTCATCATTTGATTGGTTTTACC
This sequence comes from Nakaseomyces delphensis CBS 2170, assembly GCA_001039675.1. Taxonomy (NCBI): domain Eukaryota; kingdom Fungi; phylum Ascomycota; class Saccharomycetes; order Saccharomycetales; family Saccharomycetaceae; genus Nakaseomyces; species Nakaseomyces delphensis. The sequence goes on from CAPT01000099.1 coordinate 54,131, forward strand.
TCAAGGATGGCACATGATTTAGGATTGGATCCAAGCAATATGATTGCTCAAAGTGTTCCTCAAAATGCAACAGTACCACCTCAACACATTGAAACTTATACAAAATTACTCGCAAGATGTTTTCTGAAGCAAGGTGAATGGAGGGTTGCTATACAGCCAAATTGGAGGGTTCAAAATCCAGATGCCATTTTGGGGTCTTATTTACTGGCTACTCACTTTGATAAGAATTGGTATAAGGCATGGCATAACTGGGCATTGGCTAATTTTGAGGTTATTAGCATGATAACATCTACCTTAAAGAATGAGACCAGAGAAAAAAGTCACCAGGCTTCAGATGGTACATGGAGTATTGAAAATAGTATTATGGGTGTAGACTCATATACATTAGATGAGAAAAAATTCCCTGTGGAAATGATTCAAAGACATGTCGTTCCTGCTATAAAAGGTTTTTTCCATTCAATTTCTCTTCTTCATGCTAGTTCGTTGCAAGACACCCTAAGATTACTCACACTGTGGTTTACATTTGGTGGTATCGAAGAGGCTAATAAGGCTATGCAAGATGGTTTTAGCATGATCAAAATTGATAATTGGTTAGAAGTTTTACCCCAATTGATATCCCGTATTCATCAGCCTGATCCAACTGTAAGCAAATCATTGTTATCACTATTATCTGATTTGGGTAAGGCACATCCACAGGCACTAGTATATCCACTAACGGTTGCTATTAAATCGGAATCACTTTCACGCCAAAAAGCTGCTATTTCGATTATTGAGAAGATGAGGATGCACAGTCCTATTTTAGTAGACCAAGCTGAGCTGGTAAGTCATGAATTGATTAGAGTTGCAGTATTATGGCATGAACTATGGTACGAAGGGTTGGAGGATGCCAGTAGGCAGTTTTTTGGTGAACATAACACTGAGAAAATGTTTTCCACATTAGAACCTTTGCACGAATTATTGAAATGTGAACCTCAAACCCTTCGTGAAGCTACTTTTAATAAGTCATTTGGACGTGATCTAAACGATGCCTATGAATGGGTTTTAAACTATAAGAGAACAAAAGATGTTAGTAACTTGAATCAGGCATGGGATATCTACTATAATGTTTTCAGAAGAATTAGTAGACAATTACCTCAGTTACAAACTTTGGAACTACAATATGTATCACCAAAACTGCTTGCAGCCCGGGATTTAGAATTGGCAGTTCCTGGTACTTACCTAGTCACCAAATCTGTGATCAAAATTTCCTATTTTGATCCTGTTATGACCGTCATCTCCTCTAAACAAAGGCCCAGAAAGATTTCAATCCGTGGTAGCGATGGTTTGGAATATCAGTATGTCCTTAAAGGGCATGAAGACATTAGACAAGATAACTTGGTTATGCAATTGTTTGGTCTGGTTAATACATTGCTACAAAATGATTCAGAGTGTTTCCAAAGGCACCTCGATATTCAGCAATATCCAGCAATTCCTTTATCACCAAAATCTGGTTTACTTGGTTGGGTTCCAAATAGCGATACTTTCCATGTATTGATAAGTGAGCATCGTGATGCTAAGAAGATACCCCTTAATATTGAGCACTGGGTCATGTTACAAATGGCTCCAGACTTTGATAGTTTGACCTTGCTTCAAAAGATTGAAGTTTTCACCTATGCTCTCGATAGTACTAAAGGGCAGGACTTATATAAGATTTTATGGCTAAAAAGTAGGTCATCTGAAGCATGGCTTGATAGGAGAACAACTTACACAAGATCTCTGGCCGTCATGTCGATGGTTGGTTATATCCTTGGATTAGGTGACCGTCACCCAAGTAATCTGATGCTCGACCGAATTACAGGTAAAGTTATTCACATCGATTTTGGTGATTGTTTTGAAGCAGCTATTTTGAGAGAAAAATTCCCCGAAAAAGTACCATTCAGATTGACCAGAATGCTAACATTTGCAATGGAAGTTAGTGGTATTGAAGGAAGTTTCAGAATAACTTGCGAAAATGTTCTAAGAGTTCTAAGAAACAATACTGAGTCGTTGATGGCTATATTAGAAGCTTTTGCATATGATCCTTTGATTCATTGGGGGTTTGATCTGCCCCCTCAAAAAATTACTGAGATGACAGGTATACAACTTCAATTCACGAACCCGAATGAGTTATTAAGAAGGGGGGCAATTAGCATAGAGCAGGCCAATAAAATGGAAGCCGAACAACAAGCAGAAATTAAGAATGCTAGAGCATTACTTGTGTTACGAAGAATTACGGACAAGTTGACTGGTAACGATTTCAAACGTTTCACCGGTTTGGGTGTAAATGAACAAGTTGATAAATTAATACAGCAGGCTACATCTGTTGAAAACTTATGTCAGCATTATATCGGATGGTGTCCATTTTGGTGATTCTATGTTTTATTGAACATCATTTTATTTATAGATTAATATAACACTATAGTTTTCATAAATAATCATTAATTTCTCTATATAAACCGTTGGTACTAATATCAATGGTAGATATATAAGAGCATATTTCAACTGGAATTAAATAGTCATTAATTGTTTTATTTCGTTATTTGTTTTTCACATTATACTTTTCACAGTAGTGCGCTACAATCTCTTCCCACTTGATCACCACTGGATGTTTCTCATCCGGTAAAGTGTATTCATTATCAAATATACTTTTTGTCAGAATCTTGTTAATTCTCAATTCTTGTTTGGCTTTTGTAAAGTCCTCTTTTAATTCAGTGTCGTTATCCCCATATCGGTATTCAAGTCCTTGTAATCTACCAATTATCTTACCGATACGCATTCCCAGTTCACCACCTAATGGGAAAGCTGTGTTGAAACCCGTTTGTAAATTCTCGTCCTTTGCACTAACAATCCCGTCCAGGTAGCCACGCTTACTGTGGTTATCCCTCAACTTCTTTACATCTTGCGACATATCAATTTCATTGTTAATAGTGACCTCATTGTCATCTGACCCCCAAACATCGTCTAGCAAATGGTTCTCTTGTGATACTTCTTCAGCCATAATTGAGCTTTTATTAGAGACTTTTAATTTGTTCCTCCTTAATGGCCATTCAGTATGCTGTATTCTAAATTTTTAATGTGTTTACTCAGCAGGAGCTCATCGCAAGTTATTACAATTTTTTTCAAAATCTCAGCTGAGAAAATATTGAAGTTCATTAAGGTATTTTTGGCGTTTCATCGATCACTTAACTTTGGATGGGATGGACAAAGCCATTTAGTTCAGATCACTTACGGTTATTGTCCTTATCCAAAAAGATAATTGATTGTTCAGAAAGCTGGTGACAGAAAGCGGTTTTATAAAAGGATGTTTGAAGGATTTCAAAATAAACGTAGGAAAATCGCAACTGATATTAATTCAGAGCAGTCTAAACCATGGGTGGAAAAGTATAGACCCAAGAAGCTAAATGAGGTTGCTTCCCAAGATCATGCTGTCACTGTCTTAAAAAAAGCTCTGGGTTCGGCTAATCTACCGCATATGTTGTTCTATGGCCCCCCAGGTACCGGTAAGACCTCCACAATTTTAGCCTTGACAAAAGAATTATTTGGACCTGAGCTGATGAAGACAAGAGTACTTGAATTAAATGCCTCTGACGAGAGAGGGATCTCGATTGTTAGGGAAAAGGTGAAAAACTTTGCACGTTTAACAGTATCGAAGCCTTCCAAGCACGACCTGGAACATTACCCTTGTCCCCCTTACAAGATCATTATCTTGGATGAGGCAGACTCAATGACTGCAGACGCGCAGAGTGCATTGCGTAGAACGATGGAAACTTACTCTACAGTGACCAGATTTTGTATGATCTGTAACTATGTTACCAGAATTATCGACCCATTAGCCTCGAGATGTTCCAAATTTAGATTCAAACCACTAGACTCATCTAACGCATTGGAAAGACTAAAATATGTAGCGGAACAGGAAAACGTTAAATACAATGATGGTGTGCTGGAGCGTATTTTGGATATTTCTGCAGGTGATCTGAGAAGAGCGATAACGTTACTTCAATCTGCATCAAAAAATGTTGGATATTCAGGAAAAGATGAAATCGCTATATCACTAGTAGAAGAACTAGCCGGTGTGGTTCCTGATGAGACTCTTGCAGAAATAACGAAGCTTGTCAGTACCGGAGGCTTCGACAGGATTACCCAGTATGTCAACGAATTCATAAAAAACGGTTGGTCAGCTACTGCGGTTGTATCGCAGCTACACGACTACTACATTAAAAATGATGAATATGACACAGCCTTTAAGAATAAGGTCTCTATGATTTTGTTTGATACAGATTCAAAATTAACTAATGGGACGAATGAACATATCCAATTGCTGAACTTGTTGGTAAAAATTTCCAAAGCATAGTATTGTTGTTACAATATATAAAAAAATTACCGGAAACTTTATGTACTATCTTTATAAGCATGATAAATGCAGCTTCTATAAATATCATAAGAACATGACCTTTTCAAGCAAACAAAAATTTCTTGAAGTCAACGAAGGCCTTACCTCTATGAGAAATTGTGTTCTTGAAGTCCTTATCCATTTCAGCATATGTCATTCCTTTACCTTCATTAGGTTCAAATATAGAATCCCAACCGAAGTTGGTTGGCCCACGACTGTTAACGATTTTACCCTTCGTTATGCCTTGGAATACATGGTATTCGCCGGTTTCATCAGCGTATGCAATGGTGGTAACGGCTTCGGCTGCTTTATTCTCGAAAGGTTCAAGTAACTTTACAATTTTTTCGAGACTCATACTCTTCAGGAACCATTTGATGTAGGCTCCTGGAAGACCATTGAATTCGTCAAATCTCAAAGCTGTGTCCTCAACAAATACTGGCTTACCGACACCGAGAAGCTCTACAGCCTGTTTACATTTGTTCAATGCAATTGCCTCGAGGTCAATATCCTGTAGTTCGTCCAGGTCAAGTGGTTCGTTGGACAACATCACAGATTTTTGACCATCGATAGGGCTCAAAAGCATCTGGACTTCCTTCAGTTTGTTAGCATTACCAGTGACAAAAACAATCTCTTTCTGCATTTCTATGATGTATACCTGGATTTTGGATAAAGCTTAAATGCAGAAATAGTAGAAGATCGATCGATGATTAAATGTGCTTTTCAGCTGGGTTTTTTTTTTCATTATTCACTTTTTTTTTTTCAATTTCATCAAATAACGTATTCCCCTACAGATGCGATAGACTAATAATACATTATAAAATTGGATAATAACTAGTTTAAATTAGTAAAAGATTAATTTTATATTTTCTATCAACTATTATGATCTAATAAAAAGGGAGAAATGAAATAAATAAGTGTAGGATGGACGGGCAACATAATAAAAATAAAAAACAATGAGAAAAGAGATTGGTTCTATGTAAAACTAGTAGATTTTTGGAATCCAAAAAAAAAAAAATGGATACATTATTTTTATTCTATTTTTGTCATAAAATATATGAATGCCAAATTAGAATATCCTTGTAGTTCAATGGCTGAATTTTATTCCGGTTTAAAAGTACAGTTAGGAAGGATGCTTTTTTAGGCAGGAGCGTACTCCAATTGGTTGGAGTTTTCGTATTCCCACATGTCCAATGCAACAATGGCTGATTCTCTGACAACATCGACTTTATCGTTCAAGTATTGCTTTAGAACAGGCAAAGCATCTGGGGAAGCAATAGCGCCCAGGGCTTCGGCGGCTTCGTGTCTAACCATTGGAGCTTCCTCCATGCGGCCTAGGACCTCTGTTAAAGCTGGGACAGCTGCTGTGGAGCCCATTTGGCCGAAAACGTAGGCAATCTCATGCTTGAACAATGCGGATGGGTCTTGGAAACCGGAAGCCAAGGCAAGGACAGCCTCATCGGTACCAATATCCCTCAGTCTGAACATGGCTCTGTACCTCATGAATAAAGGTTGTTCCTGATCATTTAACAGTTTTTGCAACCCTTGCAGGTCGAATTTCTTCTCTAGGGCTAGAGGTGGAGCTGGGTCAATACTGGAATACAAAGAGGTTTGCAAACTTTCTTGTTTGGCCAAGTCAGAGTGCTGCCACTTAATTCTCTCGATAGCCAACTCACAAGTTTGTCTAACAGCCTCATGTGGGTCGTTCTTCAAACAAACGTCCAAGTCACCCAGGGATTCCAAGTCACCCAGGGCACCTAGAGCCTCAGCAGCTTCGTGTCTGACCATAGGTTGCTGAGCGGCGTCCAGCATGGTCTTTCTCAACAATGGAGCAGCACCCAAATTTTTGGTTTGACCCAAGACATAGGCAACTTCGTGCTTCAACAACTCGGACTTGTCACCGAAAGTGGCACCCATGTAATCAACAGCCTTTTGGGCATTTTCCGGTTGAGTCAAGTCAGAGGCAGCAGTCTTCAGGTTGAAAAGAGCTCTGAATCTGTTGGCCAGTTGGGAGTCTGGGTTAACCAAAATGTCTCTTAGCTGTTCCAGGTTACAGTCGTCAACTTTTTGCTCGTAGTGCTTTTCGAAGTTAGTAGACATATTTTACAGTAGATATTTTTTATTTATTCAGTGTCAAGTAACTTTTTTGTTTCCACCTTCGAAACCAAAGAGAACTGATTGAAAAGGATATGTCAATATGATATATTTAAATATAAATTGTCCAAGTCTGAAGAATAAAGAATAGAAAAGTTCTGGCTTACCAAACGGTGTTTACAAATTAAAAGTTTGCGATGAGCTTCATTGAAAAAAAAAAAAAAAAATAAAAATTAAAAAT